>JACCIB010000837.1:0-79500 GCA_018906965.1 Philotrypesis tridentata
AATTATCCCCAAGCTAATTATGACTTTTATTTACACACTCTCTATAGTTTTGCGCATTAGTTGCGCAATATTTCTCTCCACTCTACGTTTTCAATGTTATTGCTTTTTGCTATGCTTATAGAGCGTATGCTCTTCTTTATTGCCAATGCTTTCAATACCTCAAAGGTGTCACTCAAATTTTTCCGAATTTCGGTAGTGCTCGCGGATTGCACGTTCTTTATTACTGCAGCAAAAAGTTGTCGATTATTTCTTGTAGTGCATTTAATTTCACCTGGCTCCAAGTTTGCAAATTTCGGTAAAAATTTTCTCGATAACAATTGTTCTGCTCCTGTGTCGCATGGATTACCTTTTGTGTCGATAAAATATATGTAGTTGTCTTTTCGCATGTATAATTGTTCTCTGCATTCCACAAATTTCTCTTCTCTTCGTACTTCGTCATCACTTTTTCCTCGGGTACAGGTTCACCTCTCGTTTCGCCTGATAGTGGTGGACTTTTGTTCTCGTCAGCATTTTCATTGTCATTTTCTTGCTCTATAGTTGCTTCGGGTAACGGTGGCAATCGATTCACCGCACCTGTTTTCATTAATTTTTCTTTGTTTATTTCTTCTCGCGATCGATTTACCTTCTTCGGTCTTTTGTCCCTATAATTGGGAACTGGTATTTTTCCCGCCCTCGTACGGGTTTGTACTGCTAATAGCTTCTCGTCGATCTCCTCCTCTTCGGGCTTGTCGTCGGTAACTGGATTTCGGGAAAGTGCATCTGCGTTTGTATTGCTCTTCCCGCTCTTATATATAATGTTATAATCATATGCATTTTATACGCCATCGGCTTACCTTTGTTGAACCACACCAACGGTTTACAATCTGTCACAATTGTAAAATGTCGACCTAATAAATATGGTCGAAATTGGGATACCGCATAGAAAATCGCTAACGCTTCTCTCGAATAAGAGTCGTATCGACTTTCCGTATCGGATAACACTCGCGACACGTAGGCTATCGGTCGATCTTTTCCGATTTCACCTTGACTTAAGATTGCGCCAATCGCGTGCAAACTGGCATCAGTTGCAACAATAAAAGGTTTAGAAAATCAGCAATTTGCAATATTGGCTTTTCGCAAAGATTATTTTTCAAAATTTCGAAAGCCTCTTCCGTCTCGTCCGACCACTGAAAAACGGATTCTTTTTTTAAAAGGTTGCTCAAGGGTCTTGCGATGTTCGAAATGCCTTCGATAAATCGCCTATAATAACCCGCTAATCCCAAGAATTGTCGTATATTTTTCTGCGTTTTGGGTCGCGGAAAATTTTTGACCGCTTCAATTTTCCTTGGATCTGGGCGGACTCCTTCTGGTGTCAGCAGGTGCCCCAAATAAATCACTTCGGTTTGCAAAAATTTGCACTTATCGGGTTGCATTTTAAGATTGGCGTCTCGCAACTTTTTTAAAAATTTTTCAAATTTTTCATTGTGTTCTTCAATTGTTTTTCCGTAGATCACGACGTCATCTATGAATAAGAATATTTCACGACCTTGTAACCCTTTGAACACTAGCTCATCGGCTCTCTGGAACGTGGCAGGGCTGTTACAAAGGCCCATTGGGAGTTTATTAAACTCAAATAGCCCTTGCGGAGTGGTAAACGCTGTTTTATACCGGTCCGGTTCATGTAGGGGTATTTGAAAAAATCCTTGCGCCAAATCAAATACCGAAAAATATCGTGCTCCCTCCAACTGATCGATTATATCCAAAATATTCGGTAAAGTTTATTTATCTTTAACTGTTTTGTCGTTCAGATCTCGGTAATCGACCACGAATCGATATCGCTTATTGCCTTTACTATCAGGCGTCTTTGCGATTAAAAATGCTGGGGACGAAAAGGGCAAATTCGAGGGGCGTATTATATCGCTTTCAAGTAGCTCGGTTACCTGCCGCTCGAGCTCGTCCTTCAATAGATGCG
Source organism: Philotrypesis tridentata (assembly GCA_018906965.1). Lineage (NCBI taxonomy): Eukaryota > Metazoa > Arthropoda > Insecta > Hymenoptera > Pteromalidae > Philotrypesis > Philotrypesis tridentata. The sequence goes on from JACCIB010000837.1 coordinate 1,952, forward strand.
CCGGCCGATACGGTTTCTCGTATATAGGTATATCGTCCTTTGTTACGATGCGGTGACTTGGGACGTTGGCCGTTCCCAATCGTTCGCCTTTTAGATAAAAACAATCGGCGTATTCCTCAATTAATTTTTCAATCGGCTCTCGAGTTTCTTTCACCAAATGATTCAATTTCAACAATGATTTTAATCGTTCAATTCGAGTAATCTCATGGTTTTCGGGATTGTCGCTCAATTCAATCTTAAAAATAGACTTGTCCATCCCCATTGGTACCTCGGCAGAATAATAATCTTTCCCTGAAATTTCCATATAATTGAAGCAAAGGTTATCCATATGACTTTTTTCAATATAATTTTTTATAAAATAGCAATTATCGGCTTTATTGTCTTTACGATCCCCATATAAATTTTCAAATACTTCCGCTCCCACAAAATGTTTCTCCATAATCTCGTCTGTCTTATGTCCTTGAATCGTATCGCTAACTATGAGCTCATCAATTTCTCTATCTTTATCCGCTATCTTATTTTCGGATCCGATTTCATTATCGATTTCAAAATTTACTACAATGGTCCTTTCATTTCTTTCATCATTGCAGGTTTCATTCTCATTATTAATTTCATTATCAATTTCAATATTATTTTTCATTGCAATTTCCGTATTTATTGCATTTTCGTTATTAGTCATGACTTTATCATCAATAAACATTTCGTTCTTAAATTCGCGCGCGCTCTCATTTGTCGACTCTCTCGTATTCAAAACATCATTTAATTGCTCAATTCTCTCAAAATCTTCGCGAATTATTTCTTTCGCGTCTTCAAAAATTTTTCATTGTCGGACATCTTTCCGACTTATTATTTCTCGTAATATCATGTTGCTCATATTCAATTAATTCGTGCGGCCGGCTTATCGAATGATTTTCCCGATTCAAGTATACTTCCGCTTTTCGGTCTGTCTCGTCACAGTCTGTCCTCGGATCCCCCTCCGCGGTGTTGCGCTCGGAGACCTTTCTCTTTTCGGTGCCCCACCCAGTCATCGCGCTCGAGCTCACGGCGTCCCGTTGCTCTGTAGACTCGATGGCTGCTCGATTTTTCATGAACGGAATTATTTGTCCATTTATTTCAATGCACTCTTCATTGAAATTTATTTTCGCATTACCTTTGCGAAAAAATTCATTACCCAAAATACCTGCTTCAATTATTGGGAAATTATCTTCCACCAAATGGAACTCTGTAATAATGTCATTAAAATCAATTGTTATTTTGCCGTGTATACCGATGTATCCCTCGGTTATCCCCCTTTCAACTTTATGTACTCTCGCTTGTCAATTTTAACATAGGGTGCTACCTCCGACTCAAGCATTAGGTTAATTGCCGCGCCGGTATCCAACATGAATACCAGTGGGCTTCGAAAACATCCGGCATCGATCTTAATCGTTGGGGATACGCTTACTCTACTAAGATTTATTGACTCGATCCGGCAATGGGTGTGGCCCCCTGTCGCGGAACTCCCGGGCGTCCACCTGTATTTGACTCCCTCGGGGCGCCCTCCCGCGAAAGAGCACTCTCGTTTCCCTGCCCTTGATTGTTAGCGCGAGCTTTGCGTTGGTGCTTATAACAATCTCTTTGCATGTGGCCCGTTTTGCCGCAATAATAGCAATCTTTATTCAACCTATTGTGGGGTAATCTTATATTAGTTTGGGCCCCCCTGGGTCTGTATGAATTACTCCCCCCGTTATATTTATTGTTACTATTATTGTTGTTATTGCTATTATCATTATCAGTATTGCTGTTATTCGGCAAAAACTCCATCCGGCGCCTGTTTTCGGCGTTCCAACTGCCGAAATTTCTGTTATTTTTATTATAATAATTTTGATTGTTATAAGGCCTTCCGCTCGACTACGCTTGTTGTTGCATCATTTTTCGGCAATTCATCATGACATGATCCGTCTTTCCGCAGAAACTGCATATTATCACGGTATAAGGCTCTATTGTATGCACTTTACACGTATCTTGTACTTTCTCTTTCTCGTCCTCCGAGGGACTCTCGTCGTTACCGCAGCCCGCGTATTCTCCCTCTATCTCTATTGCTTGTTCCTGTGCTTCGTCTAGCGTCGCGTAGTCGCCCATCCGACCTCGAATTTCTCATTTCACGCCGCGTTTAAAGAATTTAATGCAGTCTCTCTCTATTTCGTCTCGAAAATCTTTTTCGTTCTCCGTGTTATATCTCTCTTCCCGTAAAGCGGTTGATAGTATTTCTTTTTGAATTTCTTTGATTTTATTGAAAAATGTAATTACCGACTCTCCTCTTTTTTGACGTTTTTTTGCTAATTCTCCCGTGCAATCATGATACGTTTTTGCCGAACCGTATATTTTTTCAAAAAAATGTATTACCTCCATTATCGATTTGAAGATTTGACCACGGCTGCTCGTAAGTGCATCTCCGTACAAACGCATACGTATAAAATTAACCAATTCCGGTTCGCGCGTAGCCGGAACCATTTCTTTCGCTTCTTTACAACCGTCAAGAAATACATTTAATGAGATATTTTGTCCGTTATACCGCGGAATAATATCGAAAATATTTGAAATTGACATTCCTCTCATTCCGTCGGTTGTCATTTCGCTATCGGTATTTTCTAAATTTTCACCTTTACACTCGTTTATTGTATAATAAAGTATATTACTATTTCCTAATGTAGGGTTCGGGATTGATGATGACTCGACTTTACGCATGTTTTGTGTGGTTGATGGATATTTGAAAAAATCAGTTATTCGGTCAACAACTCCTGTAATAAATTCTATTCCCTCGTACCCTGGGTTTTCTCTGAGAGTATTATTCACTTCCTCTATATTTTCGGGTTTCGAGAAATATTTTTTTACTTTTTCCTCTGCCACGAATTCACTCAACATACTTTTTATCTCTTCAATTTCTCTCGTTTTGCTTATTATTGACTCATCTATTTGCGTATTTTGCAAATATGAGATTAATTTCACTTGATTTTCGCCTCTATTTACTATCGGTGTGCTCGCGTCAAATTTTCTATTTTTGAGTTTCTTGTCAAAAATTTCTTTACTCTTTAAGAAACTTTCTCTTTTCAATCTTAATTGCTTTGTGATCCTTGCATCTTTGTCACTATCGCTGTCGTCGTCGGTCTCGTTCTTTCTGTCTCTGTATTTATAAAATTGTTCTTGTGATTTTGGGAAATTCTTAAAGTCTTTCGGTTCTTCGATTGTATACCTTTCGCAAGTTTCAGTAATTTCTTTCGCGAGTCTGTTTCTGTACGGCTTAACTATCGTTTTCAACAATTCTGTTTATATTTTCTCTAGTTTGTCTGAATTTATTGAGTATCATTGAGTCGTCGTTTGACATCTCCGGTCCGCGCCAATTGCTAAACGCGTTTGCCTCTGACATTATTGGGAACCATCGCTAATTATCTAGTATTTCCAAAAGCCGATGCACCAATTTAAAATTATATATATATGTTACGTCTGAACACACATATATAACTTTCTATTGATCGCGATGGTTCGGGGTATATGAAATAAAAACTCAGTACACCAAGATATGTATATGTATATAAATATGTGTATATTACTCGTTTATTGAACGTGATTCTACAATCTGTTTCCCCTTGCTTTGCGATCGTTGAGCGATCGCATCACCGGGTGAGGGGTCGGATAAATAAGAGACCAGAGTTTATGTGAAAGCCTTAGCATAGAAGAGAGAAAAAGTACCTTGCTATTAGTGTGAATGTGTATATCTATATCTATGTGTCCGCTCGATGCTGCTGTTCGTAATCTTCCGCTGTGAAGGTTTCGTTCGCTGAGAAAGAGTATATGGCGCCGCCTTGTCCGGGCCTCTATGCAGGTATTCGGCCGGACCGTTCGATGTTTCCTCTCTCTCTCTCTCTCTCTCTCTCTCTCTCTCTCTCTCTCTCTCTCTCTCTCTCTCGTTTCTCTGATGCTTCCAGATTTTCAAGTGACTTATTTTCTTCTCACTGAAGTACGAAAAATTAACGCACTAGTTCTCTATGATTTTTACGCGTGTTAAAAATGATACACCTTTAGTCAAATATGTATCATTAACTTTTACGTATTTTAGAGAAACCACTTATTCGCGGCAAAATCGACACATCGATCAGTTCTCGATCTGTTTACTTAGTGTTCGCTCCGCTGCTCATCTTCTCTATTTAAGCAGGTAGGTGATTTTTCGGAAGGATCCCCTCACCTTTCTGCTACCACGCCTAATTGCGTGATCGTCGAACGATTTCCCGGCATTCCTCTATAGGTGATGACACTGGCGTGAGTTTTTCCTCGATCTTGCACTTTCGATTTCCTCAAGACGTTGGCTTTCCGTACATACGTATTACTCATTGCTGTTGCGTATTGCATTAAGGGCAATTCGTATTCTCGAGATCTTTTTCGAGTTTTTCGGCTAATACGCCGTAGTCTTGAATTTTCCTTGTTGTTGCGTATTAATTTACGTATTTGTGCGGCAGTTGGTGATGAAATGTATTTATTTCATTACAATATTTGCTTACCAAAAATCATGATTTTCATCACTTTTGTTTGCTTGCCGCATGTTTCTGATGGAACCGTACCATCAATCCTGATGAATCAAAGTGCCAAATCTTATTTATGAGTCTGGTCTCAGACTAAGCAGAACAGATTCCTAAAAAACACAAAATTAATATAATTAATTAAACATATATTAACAATATTAGTAATTATAGTGAATGTTACATATGTAAACATACGTAACATTTACTTTGAACCTATTTTTGCCAATTCTGCTCTGCTCAGTTTGTGACCATACTCATAAGGAAGGTTTTCCAATTTGGTTCATCAGGATTGATGGTAAGGCTCGTTCAGAAAGCTGCGGCAAGTACACAAAAAGCATGAAAAAACTAAATTTGAGTAAAAGGTATTTAAAGTTTATAATATTTTTCAAACTTCGACAACTCTTATGTAGCCGAAATTGTATGTACTTTATGCTAGACAGTTATTAAATTAAGTAAATTAAAGATCTTGATAACACTTATTTAGACAAAATACTAGCAGCTTCACTGCATACTGTTAAGAGGTGTTGATAATAGTCATCAGATCAACAAATAATATATCTTCTTTCCCCTTGTGAATAAGTGATCGAAACACAAACACTGGAAGAATATATGATTTTTATAGATCAAGTTGGAAGACAAATAATTATGTTAGGACGCATGTCTTCTTTTACCTCGTAAATGAGTTAATCACCAGCACTAAAATCATGATGCTTATGCATTAAGCTAAATAATCCGAAACTCTCATGTATTAAAATATGAATGTGTAAAACCATCTTCGCATTATCGTCTCCTTCGATTTTATCTATACCTTCGATTTTACAAAAATTCCCATTTTAATTTTAAGAAAAGAAAGTTATGATATCAATAAATAAATTGGCAAGTTTGTTGTTATAAAAAGTAATCGTTTCGAAATAAATAAATAACCGTTTAAATTGAGGAAGGATTATAAATATGTATGTATTCATATAAACACTCGACCAAAGCATGTGAAAGGTAGATAGCCTGAACGGCAAATAGGGCGTTGCGTGCCCGGCCCCAAACATTCGCATAACGTGGAACCATTTCGGGATTATTCAAAGTTTCAATTGTTACCGATTGTACATGTGACAAAATCGTATGATGTTCTTATATGATATATTATCACACGATAAATGTGCTCATAACGTGTCGTAATATTATGTGTTTGTCCATATTTATCATGTAATATAACAGAATTGTCACGCATCATGAAAAATCATAATTTTTAAACTAATTAATGTCTATTATTTCCTTTTCCTGTTGTTATTTATGGAAGCAACAAGCGAATGTACAATCTACTCTAGTTATTAATTCGGAAAATAAGTTACTATCTCCTTATTTCATTAAATCTATAGCATATGTCCAGGACGATCATTGACAATGAAATATGAGATTTAAATATTCTGTTCATATAAAAAATCGATTCCAGATTTTTTTTAATAAAACAGGAACAAATTCTAGCATGTAGAACGCAATTTTTTTATGGAAAAACTTGCCGTCCCGTCCTATCATAGACAATGATGGATATCGTCATCAAATTATATCTCTCTCAAATAACTGATACTTAATTTAGAATGTGTTTCCTACAATTTTTCATCAATATTTGAAGAATCGAAACATAATTTTCTGATAATTCCAACGTCACATTTTCATTATTTGTATGTATATTTCACAAAATTAAGTTACTATTTTCAAAATATATAACAGGAAGTTGATAAAAAATAATTTAAACTATTATAGTGTATTAAAAAATGGTATAAAGTCCATTTCTATTAGTGAAGTTGAGATATAAATCAAGCTAAAAAATAATACATTAATATTTATGCTGCTTATAGATTATTTTTAAATTTAAATGTATACTTAACAAAAAAATAGAATTCCTGCTATCATTTGAGGCCATTGTTTTCACAGTTTAACATAAATATTTTGTGTAGTAGCGATTATAGGATAATAGGAAAATAAGTTAGTTATATTCAATATTTTGTGATCTAGTTGATTACACTGACATTTGGTAATTCATCGATTATCTATGATAGGACGGGACGGCAAGTTTTTCCATAAAAAAATTGCGTTCTACATGCTAGAATTTGTTCCTGTTTTATTAAAAAAAATCTGGAATCGATTTTTTATATGAACAGAATATTTAAATCTCATATTTCATTGTCAATGATCGTCCTGGACATATGCTATAGATTTAATGAAATAAGGAGATAGTAACTTATTTTCCGAATTAATAACTAGAGTAGATTGTACATTCGCTTGTTGCTTCCATAAATAACAACAGGAAAAGGAAATAATAGACATTAATTAGTTTAAAAATTATGATTTTTCATGATGCGTGACAATTCTGTTATATTACATGATAAATATGGACAAACACATGATATTACGACACGTTATGAGCACATTTATCGTGTGATAATATATCATATAAGAACATCATACGATTTTGTCACATGTACAATCGGTAACAATTGAAACTTTGAATAATCCCGAAATGGCTCCACGTTATGCGAATGTTTGGGGCCGGGCACGCAACGCCCTATTTGCCGTTCAGGCTATCTACCTTTCACATGCTTTGGTCGAGTGTTTATATGAATACATACATATTTATAATCCTTCCTCAATTTAAACGGTTATTTATTTATTTCGAAACGATTACTTTTTATAACAACAAACTTGCCAATTTATTTATTGATATCATAACTTTCTTTTTTTAAAATTAAAATGGGAATTTTTGTAAAATCGAAGGTATAGATAAAATCGAAGGAGACGATAATGCGAAGATGGTTTTACACATTCATATTTTAATACATGAGAGTTTCGGATTATTTAGCTTAATGTATAAGCATCATGATTTTAGTGCTGGTGATTAACTCATTTACGAGGTAAAAGAAGACATGCGTCCTAACATAATTATTTGTCTTCCAACTTGATCTATAAGAATCATATATTCTTCCAGTGTTTGTGTTTCGATCACTTATTCACAAGGGGAAAGAAGATATATTATTTGTTGATCTGATGACTATTACCAACACCTCTTAACAGTATGCAGTGAAGCTGCTAGTATTTTGTCTAAATAAGTGTTATCAAGATCTTTAATTTACTTAATTTAATAACTGTCTAGCATAAAGTACATACAATTTCGGCTACATAAGAGTTGTCGAAGTTTGTAAAGTAAAGTTTAATTTTAGAGTAAGCTCTTAGAATTTTTTATTTTTTCACTATGAGTGTTAATGAGAGTTTGGTTTTATCTGCATAAGTGTTATCAAGAGTTCAAATTTTTGTTACATTAAGATTATCAAGAGTTGTAAAATTAATTTTTAATTTATATAGGAAGAAACGACCTTATACTTGCCAGCCTTTTACCTTGAAAAGGTTTGTTTGGGGGGGGGGGGCAGATTTCACTACTTTTAAAAGGTGTATAATATGTAAATTACAAAGAATAGTTAACATCAACTAAATAAGTAATAAATTTAAAATATTAATGTACATATGCTCATGGATTATTGTAATAATAATTATTTTTTAGACACAATCTGTAGAGCAAATAGATTTTTTAGATCATTATTATTCACAAAGAAATCTGTCTTTTCCACACCACCCTCGAGGTAAATAGTATAGCGCGTTTTTTTTCCTTTATTGACACTAAATTTTATGCTAAGTTCCATAATTATTTGTCTCGCAGATGTACATCAAAGAAATCTGTACGTATATAATTATTGATAATTATTTAACTGATAACTGCTTGTTTGAAAGCATTTGTACGTTACGTATACTATCGACATGCAGAATATGAGTGATATAGCATTTAAATATTTATACAAGTTCACATCGTAACCTTCACAATTGTTTTATCTATATTATAGTATTATGAATAATATTTAGAAAAAAAAGAAGTATATGTAAGTTAGTTTCCAATATCCCTATGATTCATTATGATATATGTATTATCATTTTTAATGCAAACGACCTAATTCGGTAAATCTTTCGAAAATTGGAATCGAATTTAAACTTGATGAAAACTTGTAAAAAATAGTGTGAATAAAGTTGTGGTATCCCCTGTAGGCCTAATCCACAAAATTGACACAAAACTTTATTATATTTAACATAATAATTTACTTGATACAGATGGTATGAAAAAATAAAGATCATTTAATGAAAAATAAATTTTTGGTTGATACGATAAACTTAAAATTTCTCATGATTTCCCTCTAATTAGTACGTTTAATGAAAACATAGTTATTTTCAATTTTCAGAATGCCCGAAGTACAGGCAGTTTCCAGAATATGGGTTGAGGTCCCTTTTCTCAATGGAAATACATGTTCTGATTTCTAAAAGGTAAAAAGACCATACAAGTGGTTTAGCCCACAGCTTAGAGAGATTGTATAAAAATTTTGAAGACAGTATAGATGAGCAGTATTAAGATAATCGGAGATGAGGAATTTCAAAATTAAAAAATTCAAATTTTGCTAAGCCGTATCAACTTGAAAATTCTCATACTATCCCTCTAAGTGACAGGCTTTACAACTCATAAGTTTAAGTTTTCATTACCTTTTACAAAGCAAAACATGCATTTCCCTTGGGAAAAGATTCGTTACATCCAAGATTTGGAAACTGAGAGTACATGTTGCTCTCTCAAAATTGAGAATAACTAATTTTTCATTAAGCAAATCAATCAGAGAGATAGCATAAGAAATTTCAAATTAATCGTCTAGACCAATTTTGTTCCATTTTGAATGCCATAAATGATAATTATTTTGACATTGGTCTATGTGATAAACTTAAACTTTCGCATGCTATCCTTGCGATGGATTTCTAGATAGAACATAAATTTTTCTCAAGTTGAATGGAGTACAAAGTATACTCATTTTCTAGATCATGGATAGAACGAGCCTTTTCCCAAGGGAAAAGCATATTTTGTTTTGTATAAGGTAACGAGAACTTATAAGTTGTCAAGCCAGTCACTTAGAGGGATAATATAAAAATTTTCTAGTTGAAACGACTCAGCAGTTTTGAATTATTGAATTTTGAAATTTCTAGTCTCTGGCTATCTCAATGCTGCTCAACTATACCATAGTCAAAATTTTTATACTTCTAAGCAGTGGGCTTGAAAACTTGAATGATCTTTTTACCTTTTAGAAAGCAAAACATACATTTCGATTGGGAAAAGAGATGCTCAACCCACATTCTGGAAACTGCCTGTACTCCGGGCACTCTGAAAATTAAAAATAACTAATTTTTCATTAAGCAAGTCAATCAGAGAGATAGCATATGAAATTTCAAGTTAATTGTCTAAACCAATTTTGAGCTGTTCAATTTTGAATGCCTTATATGATAATTATTTCGAAATTGGTCGATACGATAAACTTGAAATTTCTCATGATATCCCTTTGATTGGTATGTTTAATGAAAACTTAGTTATTTTCAATTTTCAGAGTGCCCAAAATACAGTCTGTTTCCAGAATCTGGGTTGAGCATCTCTTTTTCCAAGGGAAACGCATGTTCTGCTTTCTAAAAAGCAAATAGACCATACAAGTAGTTGTTAAGCCCACAGCTTAGAGGGATAGTAGAAGAACTTTTAAGATGATACAGTTGAGTACTATTAAGGTAATCATAGATTAGAAATTCCAAAATTAAAAAATTCAATTTTTACAGGGCCCTATCAACTTGGAAATTCTTATCCTATTCCTCTGAGTGACTGTCTTGACAACTCATAAGTTCTCGTTACCTTATACAAAACAAAACATGCTTTTCCCTTGGGAAAAGTCTCGTTACGTCTGGAAACTTAGTGTACTTGCTCTCTCAAAATTGGGAAAAACTTTTAAACCACTTGTCTTCTGAACTTATATAATAATTATAAATCTTGAATAAACATTTTTCACATCACTAGCTTCTCACAGGAATTCCTTCCCTTTATAACTTGACAGTTGCGTAACCTCCCAATAAAAATTGAGTATAATCTTTTTTGATACATAAACAATGAAAATACAACACTTTCACTAGCTTGTCACGTCACAAGATTGTATGAAACATTACTGTTGCATCAAGCAAGAATATTCTCTATTATGTAAACTGAATAATCTCTAAAATCCAACAAAATAAAACACTTTCACTCTACCTTCCAGGAGACGATAGGAAAAGTTATGAACTATTCATATACACTTAAACAACTTAGAAACTTTCATGCATGAGCGATGCATAATCTTGACACTTCACTAGCTTCTCACAACAGAAAATAATTTTTTCCTTATATAAACTGAATATTCTCTGAACCAAGAAAATAAAACACTTTTACTATCTATTCATAAGAATTCTTTTCGACTTACAGCCTCAGAGTCTATCTCCCAGGAGACGATAGGAAAAGTTAACATAAGCACTTCCACAATGGTAGAATCTTTCTTGCGTGCAAGATTGAATATAATCGTAACACTCAACCAACTTGTCACATCACAAGAAAATTATATAAACAGGAAATTCTGTATAAATTTTCTTTGATTCTTGAACGATGAAAATACAACACTTTCACTAGCTTCTCATCAGGATCCCTTTCGACATACAGCCCGAGAGTCTACCTCCCAGGAGACGATAGGAAAAGTTATGAATTATTCATATACACTTAAACAACTTAGAAACTTTCATGCATGAGCGATACATATTCTCGACACTTCACTAGCTTCTCACAATACAAGACAATTTTTTCCTTATACTGAATATTCTCTATGTTGAAACTTTCTTCGATTCTTGAACCAAGAAAATAAAACACACTAGCTATTTGTAAGGATCCCTTTCGACGTATAGCCTGAGAGTCTATCTCCCAGGAGACGATAGGAAAAGTTATGAATTATTCATATACACTTAAACAACTTAGAAACTTTCATGCATGAGCGATACATATTCTCGACACTTCACTAGCTTCTCACTATACAAGACAATTTTTTCCTTATACTGAATATTCTCTATGTTGAAACTTTCTTCGATTCTTGAACCAAGAAAATAAAACACACTAGCTATTTGTAAGGATCCCTTTCGACGTATAGCCTGAGAGTCTATCTCCCAAGAGACGATAGGAAAATTTAATAATTTTTCATAAGCACTTCCACAATTGTAGAAACTTTCTTGCGTGGAAGATTGAATATAATCCTAACACTTAACCAACTTGTCACATCACAAGAAAATTATATAAACTGGAAATTCTGTATAAATTTTCTTTGATTCTTGGACGATGAAAATACAACACTTTCACTAGCTTCTCATCAGGATCCCTTTCGACGAATAGCCTGAGAGTCTACCTCCCAAGAGACGATAGGAAAAATTACATATCCACTTCAAGAATGTAGAAACTTGCTTGAAAGGTGAACCCTGGAGACGATAGAAAAAGTTACATATCCACTTCAATAATGTAGAAACTTTGCATGAAAGATGAACCCAGGAGACGATAGAAAAAGTTACATATTCACTTCAACAACGTAGAAACTTTCTTGAAGGATGAATTTTTAACACTTTACTAGCTGTCACATCACAGAATAGTTATTTCTTTATATAATCTAATAGTAAAAAAACCTGAAAAATAAATGGATATATTTTAACAAAGAATCAGTTCATGAATCTTTCATGTATTGTATACTTATCATAAGAATCCCTTTCACTATACAGCCTGAGAGTCTACCTCTCAGGAGACGTTAGGTAAATTTCATAATTATTCATAAGCACTTCGACAATTATAGAAACTTTCTTGCATGGAAGACTGAAATTCTCAACACTTTACTAGCTTGTCTCATCACATAAAAGTTATTTTCTTATATAATCTGATACATTCTATCTTCCAATTCTTTAAATATTACATTTCTATCCGATATGGTACATTTGATCTGGATAGAAAAAGAACGTATAACTCACACAAGAAGTTGATGATCCTTTACAAGGAGACGGAGGAATCTTACAATTATATCTTAAATATTACAGATCATAACATCATAACAAATAATACTAAATGCTGAGTTTCTTGAAACTGTTTTATCACAGGCATATCATATAACCTCCCAATTAAAAATAGAAATTATCTGAAAAATAAAAAAAAAACATTTAAACAAAGAATCAGTTCACAAAAACTTTATTCATATATTATATACTGATCAATATTAAAACTGAATACTTATCTAATTCTATATTGTGAAGAAAATCATGTTTATGATTATGTACACACAAAATCGACTGAATTATTTGACACTATGTAAAAAAATATATTTAGGTTAAATTTATACCATATGACACTGCTTTATGATGTGTAAAAATGAACTAAATTATATCACTAAATTATCCACATTGATTCCTTTATATAAGACTTTTTCATAAAAACATCGACTGCACAATAACTAATATACAACATGTATAAGTATTATTTATATTTGGAACTTTTTTAAAATCTGTATTTATGTTATTATTTAACACTATTTAGCAATATATATATACAGAAACAGCAAAAGAAAATTTACGTTGATAAAAAATAACACTGCGTATGAAAACATCGTCTGTCGTCTGCGGAAAAACAACGTATACTAAAGTATATCTATATAGCCCAGAATGACGTAGATACTACGTCACCGGATATCCGTCGAATAATTGTTCTCCCGTGAGGAGAATTGAGGAGTCCGAACTTTCACTTTACAATATCATTCGATAGAAGCAATTTCACAAAATATGGCCCTGATGTGATTTTATTACTTTCATCGCAACCTTTCATTCAAGTGCTCGTACGTAAGAAACGAAGCTGTTAATACGAAGAAAACTGTACGTCAAGGTTCCAACAGGGCAAGTTCAAAGTATAATAGGGTCTGGCTAGCGCCCGACGGCGGCGTACGTACTAAAGTACCTTATACTTGCCATCGTGGCGCTACCGCGCCCCTTGATAAATCATACAAATGAACTCAGCTATACTTAAAGAAACTATCTGGCATACCTTGATTTGCTTTTGGTACTCAAATATATATACACTAAAGTATATTTGGTGGTACGCGCATAGCATACTGTGTGATAATAGTATTTAGAAGCTGAAAATAAAATAAAATTTTTCGTTACCTATACATAATCAAGTTAAGCTTATGAATTACAGTTACATGCAATACTTACAGTTATTAAATACACTTCAAGTTATTAAAAAGCATGCAAAACAATAATCCAGATATAGGTAATATAAACTCCCATCTTGCTGGCGTGTACACGTATACCTAAAAGCAAAAAATAAACCAACAAAGAAAAAGCTCATTATGGACACAATTATTACTAATTAATTTCCAATACTTATCTGAATAATTTTTGTAACTCCGCAGAAGCTCTTGCACTTTTACAACACCTTACACCACTGAGGTTATAAGCATTGTTACAGCAGCTAGTAGACTAACTGCACTGATCTAGTATCTTGGATGAAAAACAGCTGTTTGGCTGTTTTCTGCTGCTTTACAGAAAATTCTACTATACCGATCAAACAGTAATCTTCATTCTCGATCGTAGAACAATCCTTTTCACAAGTTTGGCCTAATTAAAATATTTAAAAATCACGATTTTTCAAAAATTTACTTGAAACAAGTTTTTTGTCTATATCTTCGAGGCAAACGTTTTTAGCAAAAAACGGCTTTCAGGAGCACATTCTACGGACTGTTAACTGTGAAAAAAGCGAATAAAAAAAATTGATATTTTCATAATTCTAACCCTGTCATAACCCCTTAAAATTAATTAAATCGATTAAATTTTTTAATACTGTGAAAGTACAACTCCTTACAAAGAAAAAAGGCAAGAAGAACAATTTTTTGAGAGCATCTTTTTCTTGAAAAATCGATATAATTATATATAAATATAACATAGATATAAACATAGACAACAGAAACTAACAATCTTACAAAAAAATGTTTTGTACAAAAGTTGTAGATCTTTTTAATACCTGCAACTTTCTCTCTTCAAAAGTTTCTGACTGGACTTATAGTTTTCGAGTTATATTAAAAACGATCGATTTTAAAGCACTGTTCGCCAATTGCAAACGAAACGCTGAAAGTGCAGCTTAATTTGGGATGCTTAGATTTTAAGAAAAAAAGGTAAAATGGACTATTTTTGTAAAAGCCTGAACCCAAGTTTGTCATTTTCCGAAATATTTTGGTGATTTTTTTTTGCATGGTCTAACAAGTGCACAAACTGACCGGACTAAGTGTGCTAATTTTCCATTTTCGAGCCAAAAATTCCGACTCTACGTAGATTTTCTGACATAAGAGCATATATTTTTGATATATAAACTATCAAGAAATTTTTGAGCGAAAGTTCAGTATATAAAATCATTTTTACGTAAACTACAGCAATATGAAGAAAAAAACTGTGTTTCATTTACAATTTAGCGATAAAGGAAGTCAATTTTATACTCGAGAACAATGGACAAGAAATTCAATTATGAACAATTTTCATATTCAACTTTGCCATGTAAAGTTAGTGACAAAAAAGTTACTAAAAATAAGGCGTCGCGTAATACCTGGCAGATGTGAAACATCGAAATTGATGCGATAGGGATTATATGTGATTGTCTTTAATTTTTTGAATTTCGATGTTTCATATTTTCCAGGCGTCTCGCGACGGTTCTTTTTTCAATATTTTTCATTTAATAAATTCAATTTTTAGGTTAAAAGAAATTTTATTGAAAGAAGCTAGAGTTCATATCTAAGATTAACCTTTGCCATCAAGATGTTTATGTGGAAATACATCAGAAAGTCTCACGCAACTCGGTCCAAAAGCTGCACTTTTTTATTTTGGAGGGCCCACTTATCGGTTTGGCAGCTCATTTCAAAGAATAAAGCGTGATGTGCCTAGTCAAAACTCTATGCCAACAAAGAGCTACAGGCGAAAAACCGAAAAAATATATATGTTTCTCAAGTCAATCATTTTTTGAAAGCATATATATAGCACACTGTATGTTATAAAAAAATTGGAGTAACTAACAAAAATGTAGAAGAAAAGAGCTTTAATTTGAGCTATCAAATATTGAAATCGCATAATTGGAACCAAAGTTTGATGCATTTGAAAAAAGGGAAAAATCTCTGGATTTGCCAAAATTGAGTGATATCATCGAAAAAAGGCGAAATTTGCCTTTTTTCAAAATTTCGCACCTTTTGTTCAAACCGACCGATTTTTTTTAATTGCTCAAATTAAAGCTTATACGAAATTTCTCGTGCGATACGCTATATATATGCTTCTCAAAATCAGTAAAAAATTGTCACGTACGAGCTTTTGGGCTCAGGTGACCGCCGGCGAAGCTGAGGTAGCACCTCGCGCGGGAGCGCGTGAGCCGGAGCGTTCTCACGCACAAAGTGCAAGCTTGCACTTTGTGCTGGAGACTGCAGCCTCCGACTTGTCGCATCGGAGGCTTCGCAGGCAGAACACCGGCGACCGCAGAACAGAGCAGAGCTCTCCTAATTCAAGAATAAAGACCTCCAACTCTAACTTGGCCTTCTCACTCCAAGACGCACCACCCCTACATCACATCTGGCATCCCTTGTGGGGAGATCGCTGGTTTAGAACCCGGCTAAAAAAGATCTCCTGAGCGACGAATCCATATACAAACGATCCCTACATTACCCGCACTGCGATCCGTTCCAAAAGGCTCCGACTCCCCCGATGCCCCAGAGATCCATCTGCGCGGTAAAAAGCAGGCTTGCAACCCAGTGTCATGCAACACGTAAGCGGCACCGTAAGACGAGTTCTGCAATCGGCGAGGAAAAGATCGGAAGCCGAGGACGGCTTCGCCTTAAAGCAGGGTGGTGTCACGGACGTAGAGCGCCTGCATAGGTGCAACATGACGGGCGAAGTGATAAGAGGAGTTGCGCTTCGATGCATGAAACTGCATCGTAGACGTTAGCTCCGTGGTTAGAGCACAGGCCTCTGGCTCTCGGGTCCGCGAGTTCGAGTCCCGTCGTCTACCTTTTTCTTACGCTTTCATATCCCGTCCAACATTCATACGTAACAAAATGATCAATTTGAGAATCATATATATAGTTTATCACATAAAAAATTTTGATTCTGATAAACTAGAATGGAAGCAGAAGAAAACAGCTTTAATTTGAGGTTTTAAATGTTGAAAACGCACGGCTGGATCAGAATTGAGAAGAATTTCAACAAACGGAAAAAGCTATGGATTTTGTGGAGTACTTGCATGAAAAAATGTGTTAAAATCATCGTTTCCCTTTTTTTATTTCAAATTTCATAGTTAGCGATTCAACCAATATTTTTCCAAGTTTAATATTTTGAAATTAAAGCTCTTATTATTTTCAAATTAAAGCTCTAAAGGATTCTTGAGATTTTTTATCTCACTGAGATTTTTGTCTTAGAATTTTTTTACTATTTAAATATATTTTTTCAGATAGGATATCCAATTTTTTGGTTTTGACAAGCTATTTTTAGCTTATCAGAGTAGCTTCATCTTGTTCTAGGAGTTTTGCAGGCACTTTTGTACTGAAAAAAGCTATTCAGGAATTTTTTGATAGTCGTAGTGCGGAGTAAGGTAATCCTTGAATGGAGGGTCGGGGTTGATGCCGACGGACCCCCAGCCTGCACTAATATCCTTTTTATGTCCGGACATTTATGATGTACAATAATCAAATCAACAAAATGAATTTTTTAAAATATGCTTAGAAATATTTAAAAATGTTAATAATTATTCAGTATTATAATGACAAATCAAACAAAATTTGAACGAAAAAATCCGTTGACTTTTGATAATTGCATCGAACAGAGTATTATGGGTAGCGATTTTCATTTTAAAAATGTTATTCATTAATAAAATTTATTCTTGCTAAAACCTAAAGATTTTTGTAATAACCGAAAAACAAAAATTACTATTGTTCCGCAAATTTTTACATTTGAATTATACTTTTAGATTTACGAATTAAATGTATTGGGATTCGTGAGTGCCCATGTTTCGGTAGATGGAGCTTTTATGTCGGCTTTTATATATAATTATGTATATATGTATATATATATGTGTGTATCAATATTCAATATTCGTTCAATCTACTGTTTATTTCTGATAGTGTGTGATTGCGTGTATGCACGGAAGCTGCAAAGAATTTACTGCGTTTTTCGCGAGGATCCTAGCTAGAAAGCGATGCTTCGTTCGAAAAGATATTGCGGTAGATTCCTTGCATCCCCAGTACACACGCACGTACTGCTAAAGGGTCGCAGTATACGGGTCGGAGAATGGAAGAAAGAGAGAGAGGGGGAGAGAGAGAGACGTTCGTTTGACTCAGTTCAGTTCGGCTGTATGCTGCGCGTATACTCGGAGAGGCTTATTGGTGGGGGCCGCCTCTCGTTCTCACAACAGATTGGTCCACCTTTCCCTCTTTTCCTGGTCGCAAATTCTATACAGACCCCTCATATATTTTTTGAGTGCTCAAACATCGCAAGAGATATATTTACATTAATAATCCAGTAATAATTTAAAAACAAATAGAAGTGCATATACAGTGCACATGTAACACTTTATACATATACATATTGTTTAAATTAATAAATTTGTGTGCACGTATATACGTGACTTTATGGTCCTAGTCAAAACCCAAGTCAAAATCCCATGCTAATAAAGAGCTACAAGCTAAAAACCGAAAAAAATAACGCGATTATCAAAAATACTGCTTTATCAGTAGTGTTATAATATTTTGAATGTTTTAATGTGTACCAAAAAGACGTACATTAAATCAACTTTAATTTGAATGTAAATTTGTCTAAATCAAATGTACTGGTCAAAAGTTATTCACGTGAAGACAAAGAACTTTGCTTGAGGCGCTTAAGAGAATATTACAAAATCAAGTGATTTCATGGGAAAATGTGATATTTGCCTTTTTTCAAATCTTCGTACCTTCTTTTTAATAAATTAATAGCTCAAATTAAAGCTCTTTTGTTCTACTGTTTTTCTAACTAGAAGTTGAATTGCTCTTCTAGCTGAATCGCAAATCATGAGGTTTTAAATAGAAAAAGAAAAACCGTTACTTTAAAATTTTTTTCATGTAAACGCTCGACAAAATCCAACGATCATTTCGTTTCTTCAAATCCTTCTCAATTTTGATCCAAACATCGGATTTTAATATTTAACAGCTCAAATTGAAGCTCTTTTCTTTTATATACTATATATGCGCTTCTCAAGAAGATCATATTTCATTGATTTTAACTAGTATATGTATTACTTGGGTAACGTATACACAGCTTATCACGAACAAAACGAAAAAGCGTATAAATATATTTATATAACGTTTATTAAAAAGCCTAGGCGTATGCTGGTGCAAGCAGCCAGCATTTGTTTTTCTCTAATTTTACCCGATTTTTACAAGCTTTTTTTCTCCTTTAACTAGTTCTGATTTTTTCCGATTTTCACGAATTTTTACCAATTTTTTTAATGCTCACTTCAGCCGTAAAATAGTTTTCAATTTTTGCAGGACTGCGACTACAAAATTTGAAGGCAAAAAATTGAGAATGAATAAGCAGGTTCATGGACCAGACTTTAAATAAGCAGGTTCTCGGACCGAACTCTGAATAAGCAGGTTTTAAATCTCAGCCGTCGATATTCGTTAATGGTCCGGTATAACAGCTTGTTTGTCTAGCAATAGCGCCACCGTTATTAATTATGACCGGGTCCAAAATTATTGTAATGGAGGTATTACAAACAACCATTATTGATAGTTTGAATTATTTTCACATGCCTCTGAGTAGTCTACCTAAAGCATACGGTCTACCTGAGTTGGAAAAGGGTGTTTTTCCATACTTGCTCAACACACTGAAGAACCTGGATATGAAGGACAGCTGCCGCCTAGATAGAATATTATGGACCAAATACTATGAGTGTGAGGGAACGAGATAATTTTCTAAAATAGCATAATAAGCAGATACAAGAAGGATACAATTTTAATTTTCAACAGGAATGTTTAAAATATTGTAGACAAGATGTAATGATTTTGAGATTGTCATGTTTGGCATTCCGGAAAGAATTTACACTATTTGGAGTAGATCCATTTGCAGAAAGTGCAAAATTTTTAAAGAAAAATCAAATAGGTAATTATACTACCGCGAGGTTACACATTAACAGATAATTGGTCAGAAATCGCTCTAATCTGGCTCTCTTGGATGGAGTAGAAAGTTCTTCACCCTGATTTAGAGCATGCGAGGCGTGGACTGGAAAAAAGACTGCCAGAAAATATTTTAGTTGACGGTTACAGTGCACCACGAATCGATGAGGTACATAGCGGAATTATTTAACAATTTCATGGATATTTTTGGCACGGTTGTCCTCAATGCTACCGGACAAACAGAGATTTGTTTTGAACAGATAGCGAATCGATGGATGCTAGATATGAGAGAACGTTGGCGATTAGTGATAGATTGAAGACAGCAAATTATTATTTGATTGAAAAGTGGGAATGTCAATAGAATGATGAAATATCTCAAAACGAAGAACTCCGACAGTTGATTCAACAAAATACAAGATTGTTGAGACGGAGGCCATTGGATCCAAGAGATGCGTTTTTTGGTGGGCGCACAGGGAATACAGTAAAAATGTTTGACTGTTCTAATGAAGAGAAGATCAGATAAGTTGATGTCTGCTCACTCTACCCGTTCATATGCAAATACGATAAATATCCTATTGGTCATCTTAAAATATATGTTGGAGAGGGAGAATGTGAGAGTCTGATACGGTTTCATAAAGATATTTCACAAGTGAACGGTTTGCTTGTTTACGATGTTTTAGCACCACAAAATTTGCATCACCCTCTGCTCCCCGTCAAAATGCATGGAAAATTGATATTTCCTCTATGTCAGACATGTTATGAACAATTGATACAGGATGATTGCCCACACACTAACCCTGAAGACCGTGTACTAACAGGGACGTGGGTGTCGGAGAAGGTGAAGATGGGATGGTCAACTTAGGATATGTTATAAAGGCTGTATATGAAACTTGGCAGTATGATGTGACCCAAAATGATAAGGGTGTAACGGTCCTGTCCCTCCCCGTGTAAATAGAAAACGTTCCTTCATGTAAATAGTGCGTGTCGTCTTGGGCAGACTCGCGCCTTTTCTCGCGGTGTAAATAGAATATGAGCGCGTCGCCTGTAGGGAGTATCGGATTGATGTGTATATCAATCTGAGCTTCAATGTGTATATACGTGTTTTCATATAAAAGCGGCGGTAAGACTCGTTCGGGATTATTCGATCGCTGACTTATTTATTAGCGAGTTGAAACAAATAAAGCCTAGGTACGTGACAGCATAAACGAACCTGTGTATTTATTTTCTCTCTCCTTATTCCTCTCTATCCTGATTTAAGAAAAATGAACCCTTACATTGGCGATCCTGCCAGGATAGAGAGAAAGAGAGTTACAAGTTTGTACACGGATTCGTTTCAATGGTGCCTATATTTTTTCCGGTGAGTTTTCCGTGGCCCGGAGAAGAGCTCGTAAATCATCCGGAAAATCCTGTTTATGATTTCGGAGAGAGAGTACAGGAACTGGCCTCCGAAAACTATCAGCTGGGAGAGTTGATTTGTTTATTAGAGAAAAGAGTATATCGTCTCGAAGAATTAAATTTAAAGTTGGCTCTAGAACGTTTAGACGTGTTAGAGAAAACCGTTGAGCAGAGAAACGTCGAAGTCGATGCTCGTCTGCAGAAGGTCGAAGAAGAAATCGACGTTTTGACATTAAAAATGTCAAACCTTTCTATTTAGAAGTGTTTTTTTCCAAAATTGCCAGTGAATAATTAGTGTATAAATAGTATTTTCTTTCCGTGCAAAAAAAAATTTATCATAAAAGTAATAGTTATATATATATCAGAAGTAGAATCTCGGGTTTTTTTATTAATATATATTTCCATAATAGTTCAAAATATTCATGGTTAAATTTGTTTAATATACAATATTGTCAATGACTTATAAATATTGCAATATTGTGTGGGAGACAAAAAGCCGATAGAATATGAACTAATGAAATATACGAATTTCGAAAAACAATATCCGAAAGGAGTTATAAGAGAAAATTCGCTTAAAATTTGCAACTGAAATTTTTGTAAATTGTAAAAGAGAATTTTATTAATTTTTTCACATGAAAAAACAATAATTTCGGAAGAAAAAAATTTTTTCGACTTAAGCGAGATTCGAACTCTGATCAAAGAGTTTGAGGGCGGGAGCTTTACCTCTGAGCCATCTAACTCTTAGTAGACCAGCGGTGTTATATACTATCTGTGCCGAGTACACTATAGTATGATGGTAAAAACACGCAGTTCTAAGCTCCTTGAGGAGAATCAAGGTAGTTTGCAGGGAAAAAGAGATGCTTTGAATGAATCTCTTGCTAAATTAAAAGACGACACACACATTGACAATGCTCTTGAAGATGAAGTAATGGCTTTCAATGAGCAAGTTAATGAGAATATGTAAAATATACTTTTGTATATAGAAGAAAATGAAGTTGATTTGCAAGATTTGACAAACAATGTTCAAACTTCCGAGGAAAATTATCAAGAAGCTCTTAGACAAATAAAAGAACTTGAATTGAAATTAAATACAAGTGAAAAGGAGCTTGAAAAACGATGCCAAAAACGAGATTTTGAGCATCGTGATAATTGTAATGAGGCATCTAGGGGTGTTGAATTGATTAATACAAAAATTCAACAACTCACAACAGATGTGAATGACATAAAAACATATGCTGAGAATATAAGTGAGGATGCGGATAAAATACGCATTTATATGTCTCAAGATATAACTCCAGAGTCAGCCATAAATGAAGGAGCTGTGGAGCATATAATTCAAAAGTATTTCGAACAATACGAGAAACAGAGAAACTTGAGGGATAATTTTCAAGTAAAATCTCTAGAGGAGCGCATTGTTTTTTTGGAAAATGCCAATAAACATTTGCTATCCAGATTGACAAAAGATGAAAATTCGAGTAAAAATTACAGCGCTCTAATAACAGAGATGCAGGACGTAATAATCGATCAAGATCAGCAATTCAGCGATTTAAGAACATTTAAGTTAAACGCTGAGAATGAAATAGACATTCTGCAAAGCAGATTAAGCACTCATGAGCTTAGCGTTGATAAGCATAGTGAGCAGCTCTACGATCTCATGAGAATGACGAAAAATGTCAAAGATCATGAGATTGAAAATGAACTGAAAATTGCTCTATTCAAAAGTCGGATCAATAAAGATAATGAAAAATCTAGAGTTACTAGAAATAACTCAATAAAATGGTCAGATGATGAAATAAGAGATAGGAGAGCTTCGACTAGACGATTATCCAATAGTAGTCGATCTCCTTCGCCCATGAGACCAATAAAAGACAGGCTAAGAGAAAATATAACTAAGCCTAGTTTAACTTTGTCTCCAGACAGGAGTACAAGAGTAAATCAGAGTTTCTTAAATACGAGTCGCTCTGCTTTTCGGAGAGAAAAATGTCTGCTCCTATTTTCAAGGCTGATTTATCTGATAAGCCTATGAAATTTTTAAGGGAGATTAAAAGATATATGGGATCGGAGGATTTGCCTCTAGACGATGTCAAATATATTTTGGCACGTTCTTTGAGAGGTATAGCAGGCAGTTGGTGGGATATGATAGAAAATTCTATCTCATCATTCAATCTCATCATTCAATTCATCTCATCATTCAATTCGAAAAAGAATTCAAACAGAGATTTTGGAATTCTGATATCACTGACCAAATCAAAAGAAAAATTGAATATGGTACATACAGTGATATGGAGAAAAAAACTCGAGTAGAATATACTACTGAATTAATGAGTCAAGCAGTAGACATAGGAGAAATGTCTCAAAAAGAGCTTGTAAGAAAACTTGCGGATCATCATGGATTCGAAGTAAGATTTGCAGTTTCTACACAGAAAATAGAAACTAAATCAGGTTTGCTTGATTTATTATCTTGCAAAGATATTGGAATGCAGAGGGAAAAAGAGAGTAAATCTGTATTATCCAATAAATCTACGGATTCTGGTGCTAGTACTAATTCTACAGTACAGAATTCTCAGAAAAATTTTAAACCTTGGAACAATCAAAGGTTTAATAATAATAACAGTAACAATCTGAATAGTCAAAGTAAATCCGAGGAGAGCTCTGAGACTAATAAAATTCAAGCTAAATCCGGAGAAGCTGCGACTAGTCAGAAAACTTCGGGTGGACAGAGTATATTTAAGAAAATGCCACAGAAGAGTACTGGTACTAAATCGAAAAATGGACATGACATTTACTCTTTAGATAGAGAAATTTTAAAAAATCCGTTAGAGGCATGCGGAATGTCGGGAAACTAACGACAGTCGCAGCATGTGCCCCGGATTTTATCTCAAATAGAGAGAGTAATGAGGCGACTGATTCTAGAAAAGGATATATTCAAACGATTTTTGAAGATCCTAGAGGAGCCTTGTTAGTTGGTCCGGAGGAGAGAATTCAAAAATGCCAAAACACAAAGTGTCCTGTGATTAAAATAAATTTGCAAGATGTCGAGGTAGAAGCTCTCATCGATACAGGCAGCCCTATCACGTGCATTTCTGATGAATTTTACAGATTGCATGTTGATAAATTTAATAAATGTCCAACGTTACCTATTATAGGACAAGTTATTAAAGGGGCTATTGGAGCTCAATCTGTCCGTCTAAAGATTCAATTTTTTGCGGAAGTTACTATTGGAAAAACAAGCAAAAATCTTAATATCATTGTAATTCCGAGATTATCTAGGGATTGCATAATTGGAGTTGATGCTATGGGAAGTTTTGATATGTCTATCAAATTTCGTATGGGCACAGTGGAGTTAAGAGAATCAAAAGATAATATGGAATGGTTAATTTATAAAACCTCTCCATTGAGTATAGAAGAGATAAATCATCGTTGCATTGAGGCAATCGAAGATTTTGGAGAAGTTGAGGATTATTGGAGTCAGGAGGAACAAGCCGAATTAAATGCAGGTCGGACTTTTCTCTCTGAACTCAATAAAAATTACTCAGAGTTGCATGGAAATCAATGCGAGGCGTCTCTGGTAATTAATAATTTGTCATCAGATGACACAGATCTGTATGACATTACAGTGCAAGAAGTAGAAGAGAAACTTTAGAATTGCCTCTGTAAAAATCCGAAAACTATCGACAGTCTCAGAAATCTCATCTGGAGATATAAAAAGGTTTTTTGTAAAAAACCAGGATTATTAAAGAATTTTGAATATAAAATCAAGATCAAAGATGATTCTACATTTTATGTTGCTCCATATCCTATTGCAATTAACAATAGAGAAATTGTTAGAGCAATGATAAAAAAGATGTTAGACTGGAAAGTGATTAGAAGGTCAAACAGTCAATACATCAGTCCATTGGTGACTCCAGTAAAAAAAGACGGAACGGTGAGGCCGTGTCTTGATGCTAGAGAGGCAAATAAGCGCTTTGTAAAAGATTATGAGTCTCCTAGAAATGTAGAGGAATTATTGCAAATTTGTGATGAAATTGCAGTGATGACAAGTCTTGATTTAACGAGTAGTTTTTGGCAGATACCGTTAGCCGAAGAAAGCAAAAAATATACTGGTTTTATGCACGAAAGCAAAGTATATGAATTTAACGTTTGTCCTTTTGGCACCAGTGTAAGTACCTCAGCATTAGTGAGAGGCTTAGATTTTGCTATCAGAGGACTCGGTAAAAACATAATAAATTTTGTAGATGATTTATTATGTATCTCCGGATCAGAAGAAGCTCATTTAGTGCATCTTGAAAAATTGTTTAAAAGACTAGAAGAGTATAATTTCACTCTTAGTCTTAAAAAGACACATTTCTTTAGACAAGAAATTGATTTTCTTGGCTTTACGCTTACTCCTGAAGGAATAAAAGCTCAGGAAGCAAAGCTTGAACTAATAAGAGAATTTCCAATACCTAGAAACCATAGACAATTAAAAGGTTTTCTTGGTTTGGTAAATTTTTATGGTAGAATGGTTGATAAGTTTGCATATGCAATGGAACCATTATTTAGATTACTAAGAGTAAAAAAGTGGGGGTGGGGGGACAAAGAGAATGAAGCATTTCAAAATGTTAAACAGTTATTTTTGGAAAATGCTACTTTGTCTCATCCTGATCCTACGAAACCTTATATATTGAGAACAGATAGTAGTGATTTTGAGATATCAGGTGCTCTGTCTCAATTAGATGAAAATGGAGTGGAAAAAGTCATAAAGTTCGTTAGTCGTACTTTAAAAGGCAGCGAATTGGCTTATTTCACTACTGAAAAAGATCTTCTTGCAATTGTTTTTTGCATAATGAAATTAGACGATTATTTGAGAATGGCGAAAGTGCAGGTAAAAACTGATCACCAAGCACTGATTTATATGTTTAATTGCCGATTTACCAGTGCGAGAATACGCAGATGGGTAATGGCAATACAAGACTACGATCTTCATTTTGAACATGTAAAAGGGAAAGACAATGTCGTGCCTGACTTATTATCAAGGCATCCCGATTACATGAGCACGGTAACAAACAAGCCTGGAGAAATTGTAATCTCGGCTGTTAATAGAAAAAGAAAACTGAGTAAAGAAATGATTTCAGTTTTTAAGAATTTTAAAACTCATCAAGAAGAAGATGAGAAAATTCAGCAAATGAAAGCTAAAGCTGTACCAGTTTTAGACAAAATTCCAAATAAAAATCGTAAAATGCCGACTTATATTGTGAAAGATGATTTGACTTATAAAAAAAATCGTTTTGAGCAGTATTTGTTGGTGATGCCAGAAAAGTTCGTAAGTAAATTCATTATAGAATTACATGAATTTTATGGTCATATTGGAACTAGAAAATTACAAAAAATGATACAAGATGATTTTTATGTGAATAATTTAAAACATAAAATTTCTTACTTGTTATCTACCTGTGACTCGTGTCAAAGAAACAAAGTTTCGACGAGGCCGAGCACTGCTAAAAGACAAACAATCATTCCAGAGAAGCCCGGTGATTTATTATCTATGGATTTTTATGGTCCATTACCGACTTCTACTGCAGGGATGAAGTTTATCTTTGCAACAATTGATGTTTTTAGCAAATTGGTAGTTTTATACCCGATAAAAAAAGCCAATACGTCTACTGTATTGAGAAAAATTTTTGATCATTATATCAAAAATTTTGGAAAGCCAAAGAGAATCATGTGTGATCATGGTACTCAATTTACTTCTAAAAAATGGCAGCAAAAATTAGAAGAAGAAAATATACAATTAGTATACTCTTCTGTGCGCCATCCACAAGGAAATGTGGTAGAAAGAGTAAATCGAGAGCTTGGTCGATTTTTCAGAACGTTCGTTAGTGATAAACATACAGGATGGGCTCCGTATGTTAATATCATTCAATCAATAATTAACGAAACGTATCACGAAACGACTGAGTACACGCCTCTGGAGTTACATTTAAATATAAAACCTAGTAGGATGTGAAAAGTATGGATAAGAACTAATATCCATGCGGATGATTTAAGGGGTTATGACAGTGTTAAAACCTGAAAAAAAAAGAAAAATTATTAGTGCTGTAAAAAATTAATATATATAGGTGCTCTAAAAACTAAATTTTTCCTTTCAAATATAAGTATTATACATCACTTTTATGCATTAAAAATATGCATTAAGTGAGTATAACATTTAACAACAATTAAAAGTATTTACTTACCAAAAATCATAATTTTCATCACTTTTGTTTGCTTGCCGCATGTTTCTGATGGAACCGTACCATCAATCCTGATGAATCAAAGTGCCAAATCTTCATTATGAGTCTGGTCTCAGACTAAGTGGAACAGATTCCTGAAAAACACAAAATTAATATAATTAATTCAACATATATTGACAATATTAGTAATTATAGTGAATGTTACATATGTAAACATACGTAACATTCACTTTGAACTTACCTTTGCCAATTCTGCTCCACTCAGTTTGTGACCATACTCATAAGCAAGGTTTTCCACTTTGGTTCATCAGGATTGATGGTACGGTTCCTTCAAAAAGCTGCGGCAAGTATACAAGAAGCATGAAAAAACTAAATATGAGTAAAAGGCATTTAAAGTTTATAATGTAAATCATACAAATGAACTCAACTATACTTACAGAAACTATCCGGCATACCTTGATTTGCTTTTGGTTCTCAAATATACATACAATAAAGTATATTTGGTGGTACGCGCACATCATGCTGTGTGATAATAGTATTTAAAAGCTGAAAATAAAAAAAATATTATCGTTACTTATTCACAATCAAGTTATGCTTATGAATTACAATTACATGCAATACTTACCATTATTAAATACACTTCAAGTTGTTGAAAAGCATACAAAATAATACTCCAGACAGTCAACATAAGCTTCCATCTTCCTGGCTTGCACCCGTATACCTAAAAGCAAAAAATAAACCAACAAAGAAAAAGCTCATGGACACATTTATTACTAAACAGTTTGCAATACTTATCTGAATAATTTTTGTACTCTGCAGAAGCTCTTGAACTTTTACAACACCACTGAGGTTATAAGCACTGTTACGGCAGCTAGCAGACTAACTGCACTGATCTAGTGTCTTGTTGAAAAACAGCTGTTTGGCTGCTTTCTGCTGCTTTACAGAAAATTCTACTATACCGATCAAACAGAAATCTTCATTCTCGACCGGACGCTGTGAGGTACAACTTATTCGAGTGGCAAATTCAAATTTGTTGAATGCCTTTACTTTAACACATTGAGTTTAGTAACATAAAATCACACATAGAAAAATTAATTTTACGGATTTTATTTATTTTACGGAAATAAATTAATAACTCTTGAGAAAAAAAACGGTTTGTAAAACGGTTTTTAAGTCATATTTTCAGTAAGATTTCTCATGAAATCTCTCTGTAAAAAGTGTGTTAGAACAATCCTTTCCACAAGTTTGGCCTAATTAAAATATTTAAAAATCACGATTTTTCAAAAATTTACTTGAAACAGATTTATCAGTTTTTTGTTGATATCTTCGAGGCAAATTTTTTTAGCAAAAAACGGCTTTCAGGACCATATTCTACAGACTATTAACTATTAAAAAAGTGAATAAAAAAAAAATGGATATTTTCAAAATTTTAACACTGTCATAACCCCTTAATACATGAAGAAAAAATATTCTTGGCAAGAGAAAGAATTAGAAAAAAGGGTGAAAAACGTAATGAAAAATTCAATAAGGAAAAAAAACGTTTTTTCACGAAATATGAAATTGGAGATGAAGTACTTGTACGTGCAAATAATGTCTCAGATGCAGAGAATAGACAAATATCTAAATTTTTCTCTGTATATGAGGGGCCGTACGAAGTACAAAGGAAAATAGGTGAAGATACCTATTTTTTAATCGATAGGGAGACACAAAATGAGAGAGGAAGATTTCACGCGGACAACTTGAAAAAGTACAAGCGTCGCGTAGAAATTTAAACGGCGAGAGTCGAGCTACGCTCGCATTATAAAGCTGTCACCTGTTTGTATACACACAATCAGGTGATTAGTTTGGTTTTTTTTATTCCTCTATTCGTGGCGATTTGCACGAGAGAGGAGAGATACATTGATTTAAATATTAGATGTTTAAAATTTAGATAATTTATTTAAACCAGGTCCTGATTTATTTATGGGATGGTTTAAATCATTGAATGTTAGAAACTAGAGAGTGGTTTAAATCTTTAAATGTTAGATGTAAGATTTTGAGTTTTAACAATTATTTAGATGTATTTAATGAAATAAACACTCTAGTCTTGATTTATACATAAGGCTAGAGTGTATTCTAGATAAATGAGATGTTTTATTTTAATTAGAATTATTTATTTAGATGAAACAGAGTAACTTCGTTAAAAGTGCTCTGATTTTGATTTTAAAAAATGATAAAAAATCGAATAAATTTTGCTTGAAATTGCAAAATTTTAATTTATTTCAATTTATTATAATTACTAATTGTTGGAAAATAGCAACAATTAGTAATTTTAGATGAAAAAATTTTTTCCCCGAGGTGGGATCGAACCGGCGACCTTTGGGTTCGAAGGCACGCACGCTGGCGCGGAGCCATCATGCCATATACTTGCACTCGGAAAAATCTGAGTCAAGTGTTAGATTGGCAGTGGAAATTTTTTTTGTTTCTTTTGCATTTTTGTGGACCTCCTGAAGGCATTAATGGAGTGCTCTGTTGGTAATCATCCTTATCTCCTGAAAGCGTTGAGGGAGAAGGAATAGTTTTTTTCCTTAGTATGAACTCTTGAAAGCGTTGAGAGAGTTCGAAGAGGTAAACACCCGTGTCAATGACCGGTGTGTACTTGATTCTGAGGAAAGGTTGAATTTTTCCTAGAATATTAGAATCAATTTTAGTACTCTGCTATCCTTTGAAGAGGTATGATGTGCGACGAAGATGTTTTGGAGTTGAGCGTTCGGGATCAGGATATGATCCTGGAGGAATCCGTGGAGGAGATCCTGGATGATTTGGAAAGTCTGGTCGCGGTCGGCAAGGAGGATAAGGGGACACAGACAGGTCGAGAGGCTTGCAAGGAGAGGCCAGGGGACCGAACCCTTATTGCGGACGTTTTCCGAAGAAGGAGGACGAGGTGAAGGCCACCGAAGGGCAGAGCGGCGCAGACCGGCGAGGGGGTTCACTCCATGGGAGAATTACGGCGGCAGCTTGCTTGGGTGGAGCGGGATATGTATGATGACGAGAGTTATCATAAATATTCCGTGGAATACTTGAGGAAGCAGCTGTGGGAATTCGAGCTGGAGTGGGCTCCGGAGGAGGCGACTGTGGCGTATCCACCGCTGCCAGCACTACAGGCGGTGCGAGCTCCTCAAAGGGAAAGAAGTGAGTGGTTGGTGTGGAGTGTTTTTTTTAAAGAGTGGAGAGAGTTTGAGGTTTTTTGTTTGTTTTTTTTACAGAAGAAAAAAGGAGGAGGCGATATACTCCATATTGAATTATAAAAAAAGTTGAGATTATTTTTTTATTATTTTTTTTTTTGGATAAATAAATGGTCTTAAGTATGAGAGATAGGAAGTGTTTTTTTTATTTGTATTTTATGTGTGTGACAAAGTGGGGATTTCTGTTAATTTATTATTATTTACAATAGTAATAAATTAACAGAAGGGGACTATGTAACGGTCCTGTCCCTCCCCGTGTAAATAGAAAGCGTTCCTTCGTGTAAATAGTGCGTGTCGTCTTGGGCAGACTCGCGCCTTTTCTCGCGGTGTAAATAGAATATGAGCGCGTCGCCTGTAGGGAGTATCGGATTGATGTGTATATCAATCTGAGCTTCAATGTGTATATACGTGTTTTCATATAAAAGCGGCAGTAAGACTCGTTTGGGGATTATTCGATCGCTGACTTATTTATTAGCGAGTTGAAACAAATAAAGCCTAGGTACGTGACAGCATAAACGAACCTGTGTATTTATTTTCTCTCTCCTTATTCCTCTCTATCCTGATTTAAGAAAAACGAACCCTTACAAGGGCAATCAAGAAGGTGGTATTTTCGTTGAATATATCAATGTGTTTTTCCCTCAAAAGGTTGCCTATCGGGTTATCCACAGGAATCAACCAGCGAAGATAACAAGGATCGTTTTGTGAAAGATTCAGAACATGAAGAGGGTATACATTTGGATAAGAATGCCATATGTTTAAACCCAGGAAAATGATCTGTGGCAAAACTGTGCTTGAATTCTCTATGGGGAAAGTTTGGACAACGTCAAAAATTAGCAAAAACAGCTATTGTAAAGGATCCGGAGACTTTAATGAATTTTCTAACCAGCGCTGAGATAGAGGTTAACGGTATAATACTTGTTCATGAGGACACCCTCTTTGCTAATTGGTATAAAGAAGAAGCTGTGACACCGTAAATTGCAAATGTTGTTATTGCTGCCTTTACAACAGCCCAAGCACGACTTAAGCTTTTTGAATATTTGCACACTTTGGAACCTCAAGCTCTTTACTACGACACCGGTTCCATCTTTTATGTCAGCAAACCTGGCGAGTACGAGCTTCCTATTGGAACATCATTGGGTAACCTGACGATGAATTAGTTGAGAAGGGTCTTGGTACATACATAACTAACTAGTTTTTTATCAAGCGGACAAAATGGGACAAAGACATGTGAAACTGTCTGCGCTAAAAGAAGATTTGTATGTCTTGACAAAAGTTACCTGTATGGTTACAAGAATAACTAGATATGTAATATACTCTGGAATCTGTATATAGATGGGCAAAGTTCGCATGAAAAAGCTAACTAAGAATTTTATGCTTTGTCATCGCTAAGATGATTGGTCGTCTAAAGTCATCACGAGGCGCAGAATACTATGGGGGGGGGGGGGTGGTTTACTGTATATATCATCAAATTCAAGCGTTCATACCATTGTCGTCGTCCGACTGTCAAGAAAGGATAAGCTGCTGGATATTACTCATCATTTACTGTTGAGAAAACTGTACGCATATTCTTTAATACAACGTTTCATGTGAATAATATGAATCATTTTAAAATTATGATAGTGTATTTTCAGATGGATTTAGAAGCGTTAAATAAAATTGCGTGTGGGGATTTCCTCCCAACAAAGAAAGTTACCCGAATTGGAGTCCGATAAACATTATATGGTTACAGCATTGAAACCAGTTAAGACTCGTTACGGATCGAAGGTTGTCGCCATGTTGGATGAGGAGTTTCAAATACTTTTACCATCCCGATTCAGCGATGGATTAAATAAAGACACTAAATTTTTTGACAGCCTATGCGATCAGGCTAATAACATGCAGTTGTTTCTAGATTATAAAGGTAATAGCTGTATCGAATTTACTATTGCGCAAAATAATTTTTATGATATATAGTCCGGGAGCCCTGGCATTTTGTCGTGCACTTTCTTCAAAAGGTTTTTTGACAGTCAAAATTTGTTTGTAGTACTACTGAAAGTAACCCTAAATTCTCGACTTCGGACCTGATCGGGAACATTGTTATTATTGCAAAATAAACTTCAAAAAAGCACTTTTTTTTTAGTTTTCCGCGAATAACGTTTTTGTAACGCATTTTATGCAAAAAAAGGTAGAGAGGAAAGTTGTTTAGAATTGAATTTCCAATCAGACACATGTATTCCCGAATGCAAAATTAACTTTTTTCATCGCTAAATTGTTAAACAAAAAAAAACATTTTCCAAATTTTCACATTGCCACAGTTTTTTCAAAAAAAAGATCTTTTTCGTCGGATAAGCTCTCAATGATGACTTTTAGTACAAGCAATCTAAAAATCGTTGCCCGATCCGTATATCTCAAAATGGCGTCCTATTGCAAAATTATTTACCCGAAAATTTCAAATTCATTTCAAATTTGCCCATGGAACGATAAACGGATCCAACTGCGCTTAATCGATAGCCTTTGACGTACTTAATAAATGCTAAAAAGGAATTTTCTTAAAATTAATATTTAACAACATTTTTAGCAATAAATAGTTTTTATTTTCGCCAATTTTTAAGTTAGAGAAACCCGGTAAAATGCATTTTAAAGTACTTAAAAAACCATGAATTTTCGTAAAAAATTCGTCAAGATCCGACCAATAGGAGCCGAGATACGAAATTTTTTTCAACCGACGATTAAACCGAAACTATTTAATATTTTTTAATGAATTTTCACACAATGCTTGTTCAAATGATGCACACTCGAGACGTAAACTACTAAAATGGATCTCCATCAAGCTTCATCAAACCCATAACAGCCGCTACAGTTATTTTGTGCATTACATTCACTAGATAGTTGCTACTCAAAGAAGATCATTGTGGATTTATAATATAACTCTTTTGAGGACGTCGATTACAAACCAACAGTGCGATTACTCGATTCAAACTTTAGTGGTGTGGCCTTCACATACGATAGTTGGGATGAATTAAGTGTAATGAAATAAATAAATTTCATCACCAAATGACGCACCAATCATGTAAACAATAACACAGTCATAAGGACCATTGTCCACTAGCCGAAAAACTCGAAAAAACCTCAAGAATAGAAATTGCCCTTAATGCAGTACGCAATACGAGTAAGTAATACGCATATACGGAAAGCCAACTCCTTGAGGAAATCGAAAGTGGAAGATTGAGGAAAAGCGTATGCAGGTGTCATCATCTATAGAGAGGCGTCGAGAAGACCTTCGACGATCACGCAATTAGGCGTGGCAGCAGAAAGTGAAGGGACGTATCTCCCAAAATCGTCTACCTGCGTAAATAGAGGAGATGAGCGGCGGTGCGGTCACTAAGTTAATAGATCACAGTACGTAATTTGCTAAAAGTATAGAACTCTTAAATCGTGCGAGAATTCATTAATCGTTGGTGCGCGAGTTATAAGTGAGTGAGTAAAAGAAAGAAAATATTCCTCGAAACCTCAAAGAAATAAACGAAAGAGAGAGAGAGAGAGAGAGAGAGAGAGAGAGAGAGAGAGAGAGAGAGAGAGATTAGATTAGATTAGATTAGATTAGATTAGAAATGATTTATTTTACCTGTACATTCTGTTGTACAAAACATAACATGTACATAACTATTTATAATTATGCACTAACAAATAAAAGTGGCATATTACAGCAAACGTAATACTTAAACTAAATAGATTTTACAAAAATCGAACAAAACTTAATAATTAAACGAAGTTTTGCTCCTGATTGCAATATACACTGCACGCGCAGCAGGAGCTCACAGACCCTTTGAGATGACAAAAATTAAGTACTTAAGACTAACTGTGGACTGACTTTACTTTAATTCTCAGACTTAAACTTAAGACTAGACTAATTAAACAATAGCAATAGTAATAATAGTAATAGTAGTAATAGTAAAGACCAGAGATCGCACAATGGAGATCAACGAAGTAATCAAGACGCATCCTGTTCAAACAAGTAGTTAAAGACTTGATATTTAAAAGAAGGAAGCTGGTGATTATTACGGAGAGAGAGAGAGAGAGAGAGAGAGAGAGTGAGAGAGAGAGAGATTAAAGGGAGGAAAACAAAGAACGGTACGGCCACAGACCTATACGAGGACCAGACGAGGCGACGCCTCACAGCGAGGGACTACGGAGCAGCATCACCGAGCGAAGACACCTATATATATATATATATATATATATATATATATATATATATTTATGTGTGTGTGTGTATGTGTGTATATATATACATATACACGCACCGCCGATATTAATAGAAAGGTACTTTTCTCTTTCCTATAATATCCGAGTTTTTCACATGTAACTGTCGTCCAGCGATTGCAAAGTAAGGGGAAATTCATTGTGAACTCACAATTAATAAATGAGCAAATCCATATATCTATATACATATATACACGTTGAATACTAGAGTCTTTTTTTCAATCCCCCTGGAACCATCGCCACTCACAGTAAGTTATATATTTATGTTCAGACGTAACATAAGTGTATGTTTTTCGACATTTCAAATTTTTTCTCTGGAAACGGAGATTATCGAAGAGGCTATACATATGGAGGTGACGGTTGGACACTTAAATTTTTGAATGATAATGTAACGAAAAACATTGTAATCGAGGAGTGTGTTGTTCAGAGTGGTACGGAGATATCTAATAAAATTCTCGGGTCTGTTATATTGAATGATTGTTCATTGAATTGTTTAAAAAATTATGCATCAAAATGTATTGATTTACGTCTGGAATGCTTGATAGATATAGAAGGTAGTGTTAGTAATGTTGTAAGAAGTATCGCAGAATATATTGTAAACAAAAGTAATTATGAAAATTCTGAGATACTGTATTGTACACCAAGTAACGAAATATATAAATTTAATCGACGATAATGTAATAACGGAATTTAAATATAACGTGAATGATTACTGTAAATAATATCACTGCTTGCAGTATCTTGGTAACGATGAAATATCAAATATATTGTATGAAATAGCCTCACTAAATATGCCTATTTTTATAAATATGTTAAATAAAATGGTTCAAAAACATCCAAATATCTCCCAAAAAACTTTCTTTGCAAAATAATTTGATAACCTGTGTTTTAAAAATTTTGGGAATTAAAATCTGTATTAAGAGAAAATTATTGTAACATAAGATTACTCCCACCATGTGTGTGTGTGGAAAGAGGGATTTTGTTTGAGGCGTTACCCCACTCTGTGTTTTAAAAATTTTGGAAACTAAAATTTGTTTTTAGAGAAAATTATTGTAACATGAGATTACCTCCACCATATGTGTGGGCGTGGAAAGAGGATTGTTTGGGTGTTACTCTGTGGGGTCTCCCACCACTCGAGGGAGTTTGTGGGGTGCATTTGTTTGGGTACGCCAAAGTGAGGGGTAAACTACTACCACCATGTTCTACGGACTCTTAGCTATGAAAAAAAGTGAATAAAAAAATCGATACATTGATCATTTTAACTCAGGCATAACCTTTTAAAATGAATTTGATGGGATAAAAATTGTGTAATAAGCCACCATTTTAAAATAAGGATATTAGGGTAGGATTTTTATGTGATATGAACTCTTAATATATCTTTGAACGAACTTTCAATAAAAAGTAATAGTTTTTGCATAAACTGCGGCAATATGAAAACAAAATAGCAATTTTTTTGCTTTAAACAAGTTGACGATGGCGAAAGTTAATTTAGTACCCAGGAACACACATTCCTTGTTAGAAATTCAATACTTAACAATTCAACTATTTCACATAAAGTGCTGCTCACGTAAAAAAACTACTAACGTATATAAACCAGAAAAATGCATTTTTTTATCTTTTAACAAAGTCAATATTCCGAGGCAACTACAAGATAGAGAGTATTTATGGTCATGATCAGTACACTAATATGTATCATTTCCAATAATAAAATTGCGAGTGACAGGACTTCTAAAACTATTCTGTATCCATGACTCCCGGAATAAAAATGCAACTTTCAGCGATGTCTACTGTACTGATTTGAAAATGTAGTTATTAGTGTTATTAGTTGCAATATCGTAATGAATTTCACCTTTTCATAATTTATGTTTTACTTACATTTGTAATAAAATTGAATTATTTTGCAGTATTTTAGATGATATAGAAATGTATGAGCACCAAGATCTATTCAAGCTTTCAGACTTCATTAACTTATCGTCTTTTCTGAATCATTTTTTGTATAAAATGATTGTGGATGATATGTTTGGTAAGATATTAAAATATATTTTTATTTGACTTAGCATATGTAAATAATAACTTGGCTATTTTTTATTTGAAAATGATTGGCTTAACCAACAAGTTTCCTAGAACACAAAGTTCTCAGAATCATTTGAATAATACGCGTGAATTTTTCCAACATATTTTGGATCACTTTTGATTTTATGGTTCTGGTCATTTTCCGGAAAAATTAAATATTTCCCAAAACGTTCTGGAAAAATTTCCACGTATGTTTAGATGGTTCTAAACACTTTTCATCCCATGAAATTTTTTCATAAAGGAATTCCTTTCGACTAAAAGAATTATCATGAATTCATTATTTTTTTCAACATTCGGTCGCTATTTTGGATTCGCCAAATGATTTTGGATATTTTTATGGATATGGTTTTAAAGAAAAAATAGTTTGCGCTCGATTTCTAAAGGTTTTAGATCTCTAGCTCAACAGATTCCCTGTGAAAAAAATTGAAAAATTTCATGTTTTTTCCCTGAAATTTAAAAAATGAGACTTAAAAATGCTTTGTTTCGAAATTTTCACGCCAGATTCTGAAATTTGATTAAAAAATCTATCAGAAGATCTGGTTTGCATGATCGTTTCTTACCGATTCGATTCGTCTATAAGCTTTGATAGTGGGTATTAGCAAACATGCACATTTGACTTTAATGGATTAAGGTTAAAATAGCTCGTCAAATACCAAACTAAAGTTTAAAATCATTAATTTAGTTGTTACAATAAGTCTTAAAGTACTTTTTTTTTATTCTAGCCTATCCAAGTCCTCTTTATTAGTCATATACGGCTTTCCCCACTGCCCGATACCATACAATGGTACCGACCAGTGAGGTTCCCTATAGTCGGGATGCATGTGCACCACATCGGAATGTAGTCCGCATGCATCTCGACTGGAACTACAGTTTAACTACACAATGCATCTATAGATTGTGTATAGTGGGAGATCCGAACCATTGGAGCTTCGACGTTATAAGACACTTAAGGGGGGTTATGACAGTGTTAAAATTTTGAAAATACCCATTTTTTTTTTATTCACTTTTTTCATAGTTAATAGTCTGTAGAATATGGTCCTGAAAGCCGTTTTTGGCTAAAAAAATTTTCCTCGAAGATATTAACAAAAAACTAATAAATCTGTTTCAAGTAAATTTTTGAAAAATCGTGATTTTTAAATATTTTAATTAGGCCAAACTTGTGGAAAGGATTGTTCTAACCCACTTTTTACAGAGTAATTTCATGAGAAATCTTACTGAAAATATGACTTAAAAACCGTTTTACAAACCGTTTTTTTCTCAAGAGTTATTAATTTAATTATTTCCGTAAAATAAATAAAATCTGTAAAATTAATTTTTCTATGTGTGATTTTATGTTACTAAACTCAATGTGTTAAAGTAAAGGCATTCAACAAATTTGAATTTGCTACTCGAATAGGTTGTGCCTCACAGCGTCTGGTCGAGAATGAAGATTTCTGTTTGATCGGTATAGTAAAATTTTCTGTAAAGCAGCAGAAAGCAGCCAAACAGCTGTTTTTCATCCAAGACACTAGATCAGTGCAGTTAGTCTGCTAGCTGCTGTAGCAATGCTTATAACCTTAGTGGTGTTGCAAAAGTGCAAGAGCTTCTGCAGAGTACAAACATTATTCAGATAAGTATTGGAAACCAATTTGTAATAACAGTGTTCATAATGAGCTTTTTCTTTGTTGGTATATTTTTTACTTTTAAGTATACGGGTGCAAGCCAGCAAAATGGGAGCTTTTATTGACTGCCTGAAGTATTACTTTGCATACCTTTTAAGAACTTGAAGTGTATTTAATAATGGTAAGTATTGTATGTAACTGTAATTCATAAACATAACTTGATTATGAATAGCTAACGATAATTTTTATTTTATTTTCAGCTTCTAAATGCTATTATCACACAGCATGACAAGCGCGTACCATCAAATATACTTTATTGTATGTATATTTGAGTAACAAAAGCAAATCAAGGTATGCCGGATATTTTCTGTAAGTATAGCTGAGTTCATTTGTATGATTTACATTATAAACTTTAAATGCCTTTTACTCAAATTTAGTTTTTTCATGCTTTTGATTTACTTGCCGCAGCTTTCTGAAGGAACCGTAACATCAATCCGGATGAACCAAAGTGGAAAACCTTCCTAATGAGTACGGTCACAAACTGAGTGGAGCAGAATTGGCAAAATTGAGTTCAAAGTGAATGTTACGTATGTTTACATATGTAACATTCACTATAATTATTAATATTGTCAATATATGTTGAATTAATTATATTAATTTTGTGTTTTTCAAGAATCTGTTCCACTTAGTCTGAGACCAGACTCATAATGAAGATGTGGCACTTTGATTCAACAGGATTGATGGTACGGTTCCATCAGATACATGCGGCAAGTAAATAAAAGTGATGAAAATCATGATTTTTGGTAAGCAAATACCTTTAATTGTTTTTAAATGTTATACTCACTTTATGCATATTATTTATGCATAAAAGTAATGTATAATACTTGTATTTGAAAGCAAAAATATAGTTTTTAGAGCACCTATATATCTATTAATTTTTTACAACACTAACAATTTTTCTTTTTTTCAGGTTTTAACACTGTCATAACCCCTTAAGTATATACATACAGGTGTATGTAAACATAGAGGTGTCCCAGTGAATAGGTACCCTATGGTATGCGGTTCGCAAATATCAGTGTAGACGTCAAACTGATCGGGTATGGTCCGAGAGAGCGATACCGGCTTGTCGGCCAGAGCGACAACGCTCTCCAGTGCCACAGTTATAAAAGTCCCATTTTGACGAGTTATTAAGGGGAAACCAAAGATACGTCGCAATTTTACGTTGAATGTTATAAAGTGAGGGTCCTTGCACGAGCATTTTCTGCGCTGTATATAATAATCCTATTGAAAAGGTGCTTCCTCTAGACGTAGATGATCGTGGAACACGCTCGTTTTATTTATTTCTTCAGCTAATTCAGCGACGCTATCGCAATTTTCTTCAGAGAAAAACCGCATCTCGTCCTTGTCGTTCGCGCTCTGTTTGAAGGTGTAAAACGCTTCGGATTCTTGGATGTGATTAACAGTGCACGGGACGTGTATCTCGACTAGGCCAACCGACCAATTGCCGCTCAACCTAATCTCGCGGGAGAGCTGAGTCGTAAAACAACCCGTGATGTTGTCGCTGTAAAACGACATGCTGCTGTTACTCGGTAAAACTATGTAAAAATCGTTGGAATACATTTTTCTAAATTCTGGACACTTCTGAGGCCAGAATCCACGAGTTGAATTTTTCGGGATATCCAACCCACTTGACCAATAGTTGTTTCTTCGAACCGCTGCCTTTTGTACGAATCACACGCTCGATTTTAAATTGTTCAGAATGCGACATGCGATTAGCGCCGACGAGTGCCAACTCCTCGATATAAAAAACCCGTCAATCTCTTGGCCTTAATAGTGGTCAGCTGAAGTAAATCGCATTCTCACACGTCGTCGATATGGCTTACGTTATAGCTTAATCGCGGAAATTTGCGCTGCACATTTGTAAATTCTTCCATTTTCTTTTTTGTCAGCTTCGCTCAATAGTTTTCCTTTACGATTTACGTGCACGAGATTGCGGGCTCCAGCGGAGCCTGCTTCGTGCGATACGTCGTAATACTGTTTTTCGTAAAACATATTTTCTCTAGCTTCCAATTTTAAAAATCTAAACGCAACCACTTCTTTTTCGCGCGGTTTCTAGTTAAAATAGGCGACGGTTTGGCTTTGGTACAACTCAGGCTGATATCCATAGGATG
Source organism: Philotrypesis tridentata (assembly GCA_018906965.1). NCBI lineage: Eukaryota > Metazoa > Arthropoda > Insecta > Hymenoptera > Pteromalidae > Philotrypesis > Philotrypesis tridentata. The sequence continues at coordinate 42,533 of JACCIB010000837.1, forward strand.
GTCGCACTCGCGGTCTTCGTCGTCCACTACGGTTTTATCCAGGCATTTCGCTTTTGTACGCTCGTCGGCTATCGACCTGTCTTGTCGCTTCACTTTTGCACGACCGTCGGTTAACGGATTGACTCGTCGTTTTACTTTTGTATTCGCAAGCTCTGTTAGAATATTATCAATTTTCACAATTTCGGTGTTACCGATAAGATTAATCGGCGTCTCGACTGTTTTGACGAATTTGGCAAACGGTAATCGTCCGATGGACGCTTCCTCCGATTTTTTCTTGCGTGCTACAATGCCGGTGATCAATTCTATAATGTCCGAATCTTGAATAGGTTGTCCGTCTATACTGACTCTCCCCGTGACGTCCCACTTGAGCCGATCGCCCGCGGCTCTCCAATGTTTCAGTAAAAGCCGAGCTTTTCGCACGTGACTCTTGGGTATATCGTCGAGTATTAAATCGTCGGTCATTGGCGCCTCTACTTCGTCAATATTGTGCTTGCTGTAGTGTTCTGCTGCGTAGCGCTCCGTGCCTTTAAAAAATAGATATCGCCGCAAAACTTGCAAATAATTTTGGCATTTTTCGCGCTCATCGGTAAATTTGTTCGAATGTAGAATCGCGTGCATTTCAGAGTCGAGTCTCGAGAGATTGTCGCCGCAGGTTTGCACGGCGTTGTCACATTTCTCATTACCGACGCCGACGACGGCAGCGGCGGGCAGCTGCGCTAGCGGCTGAATGTTCTGCATTCTGGAAAATACGTCCTCTGGGACAACAATCATTTTTTTTGCGTGATCCACGTTGTCAATCGGTTTTAAATAATTTCAAGACCAGTGCGCCTATTATAGGTGCTATAAGAATCGGTAAAAAAGCTCCTTCGCACTGTAGCAGGACTCGTTTTTTCTTCTCCCATTCCGCCGCTTTGTTATTGCGATTATTCTTAAATCCAATATCGGTCAGTTTTCTAAAAACGATTTTATGTTTTTTGAGACGCCGTTTTTGCGATTCTTTGATCTTGACGACTCCTTGCAAGATATTCAGAGCGCACTCGCATATGCAGCGTACGAGTTTTTTTATCAGCGGTGCACAGCAAAGCCGTGTGCTGTGGACCATCGGTGTGACAAAGCGCGTTCAGCACCGCAACGCATTTCTTATTGAAATGTTTACCTGTAGGAACGCAACAGAGTCCGCGCCTTAGGGATGTTATTCCCGCCATAGTTTTATAAGTACTGCGCTATAGCAACTCGTTGCGTACGCTTTTTATTTTATTTTTAACGAGATTTTCCGTATTTTTTTTCTTCATGTTGCTGTAGCACAAAAAAAATTATTTTTTATCGAACTTTCACTCCAAAGGTCTTGACAGCTCATACTATATAAAAATGCTTGCCCGATCTCGCTAAGTTAAAATGGCGGCTTATTGCAAAATAGTTATTCTATTATTTCAAATGCATCTCTATTTGTCGCATATAACAATAAATCGATGCAAACACCTGCAATCGCTAGATTATGGCATACTTAAAAAACGCTAAAGAGAACTTTTCTTATAATTAATATTTAACAACATTTTTAGCAATAAATGTCGATTTCTGGGTTTGTATCTTGACCAATTTTAAAGTTAGAGAAACGCGGTAAAATCCATCTAAAATATGTAAAAAACCATGAATTTTCATATAAAAAGCATTAAGATCGGACAAATAGGAGCCGAGATAACAATTTTTTTTCAATCGCCGATTACGCCGAAACTACTTAATATTTTTAGATGAAATTTATCGCAGTGTTTGTTGAAGAAATACTATAGAAGATCATGTCCATCCGAACAGCTATAGATGCCTTGGTTCGGCTGAAACGACTGGTGAAAAAGGCAAAATCAGCGCGCACGGCCGCGCGGCTCGTCCGGTCGGGTGGCGCGGTGGTGGGGAGAGCGCCACTGCGGCGGCGGACAGGATTTCGTGAACCTTAATTGTTAATTTATTTTCTCGGCAACTAAAGCAGCTATTGCAATACTTTTTTTTCATTTAATGTGTTTTTCTCTCAGCTTTTTTGCTCTGTTAATTAAATTATCATTAAATTGACAGAAATGCCTAAAATTGTCATTTTTTGCACAAATTTTAATATTTTTTTACCAAGCGCATAATATACATAATTTTGAATCTAAAAATATTATTATCGTTACCCCCGCATAACATATGTATATGTGAACTAACAACCGGCTATTTATGTTTTGAAAGTCGACTTTTGTGTAACTTTTGAAGGGTCTAGTTTTATATAAAAATTATTATTTTGATTGTGCGTATCTTCGAAAGTTTACACCCTTCCCTCTTAAAAGTGACACCCTTCCCTCTAAAAAGTGGGAGATTTTGGGATAATATATACTTTTTTAAGCCAAGCATGGGAAGATCTGAAAGTCAATTGTACTCTAGTGATAGTTTTAAATATAAGGAACTCAAAGATTTTGTTGGCTTCTTGCATGCATTTTCTAGTTGTGAGACAACATCGGCATTTTTCAATCAAGGAAAAAAAAAGTTTATAAAAACTTTACAACGTAATATGGAGTTATTAATGTGAAAAAATTGCTTTACTAATTTCATATACATTATTCCCTATATTTATATACGTAATTATAAAAATAAATGAGTAAATTTAGAAAACTGCCTCGTTACATGTCCTTTATACATTATATGAGTGAAAAGAGGTTGATGTGTAGAAGTTTTATAGAGATCTGTACTCGTTGGAGGCAAATTTCCAGTTGTCACGTATTGATTTGCAGTGCATTTACATATTCGTAAAGCAATTTTTTTCACATTAATAACTCTATATTACGTTGTAAAATTTTTATAAACTTTTTTTTCCTTGATTGAAAAATGCCGATGTTGTCTCACAACCAGAAAATGCATGCAAGAAGCCAACAAAATCTTTGAGTTCCTAATATTTAAAACTATCACTAGAGTACAATTGACTTTCAGATCTTCCCATACTGTGCTTAAAAAAGTATATATTATCCCAAAATCTCCCACTTTTAAGAGGGAAGGGTGTACACTTTCGAAGATACGCACAATCAAAATAATAATTTTTATATAAAACTAGACCTTTCAAAAGTTACACAAAAGTTGACTTTCAAAACATAAATAGCCGGTTGTTAGTTTACATATACATATGTTATGCGGATGTAACGATAATAATATTTTTCGATTCAAAATTATGTATATTATGCGCTTGGTAAAAAATTATTAAAATTTGTGCAAAAAATGACAATTTTAGGCATTTCTGTGAATTTAATGATAATTTAATTAACAGAGCAAAAAAGCTGAGAAAAAACACATTAAATGAAAAAAAAGTATTGCAATAGCTGCTTTGGTTGCCGAGAAAATAAATTAACAATTAAGGTTCACGAAATCCTGTCCGCCGCCGCAGTGGCCCTCTCCCCACCACCGTGCCGCCCGACCGGACGAGCCGCGCGGCCGTGTGCGCTGATTTTCCCTTTTTCACCAGTCGTTTCAGCCTAACCAAGGCATCTATAGCTGTTCGGATAGACATGATCTTCTATAGTATTTCTTCAACAAGCACTGTGATAAATTTCATCTAAAAATATTAAGTAGTCTCGGCGTAATCGGCGATTGAAAAAAAAATTGTTATCTCGGCTCCAATTTATCCGATCTTAATGCGTTTTACATGAAAATTCATGGTTTTTTACACATTTTACGATAGATTTTACCTCGTTTCTCTAACTTTAAAATTGGTCGAGATATAAATCCAGAAATCGACATTTATTGCTAAAAATGTTGTTAAATATTAATTATAAGAAGAGTTCTTTTTAGCGTTTGTTAAGTATGCCATAATCTAGCGATTGCAGGTGGTCGCATTGATTTATTGTTATATGCGACAAATAGCGATGCATTTGAAATAATAGAATAACTATTTTGCAATAAGCCGCCATTTTAAGGGGTTATGCCTGAGTTAAAGTCGTCAAAAAATCGATTTTTTTTTATTGACTTTTTTCATAGGAAATTGTCTGTAGAATACGATGCTGAAGTCCCTTTTGCCCAAAAAAAATTGGGTAGAAAGCTACAGACCAAAAACTGAAGGCGTGCGAATAGCTTATTTTTAAAAAATCGTAATTTTCGCGTTTTTATTTGTCAGTGCTGTGTTACTGCACATGATTATTTTTCGAGCTTTTAATGCTTCTCATGCATAATATTTGTTTGTAAAATACAATAAAAATATCTATTATGCAATTAAAATCCGTTAAAAGATATTAATAAAATGAGCAAAATTATGCAATATTAAAAATTTGCAAATTGCTTATTTCCACATTTTCCTCTTTTTTGTTTATTTAAATTAATAATTTGTTTTTAAAAAAGCATGTGATTATTTATTATGCTTTATAAAAAATTAATTAGACGCAAATATTCGTCAATGAATAAAATTATGCAAAAAACGAATTTTGAATTTGGCGCTTACCGACGGGGCCGCGCGATGTTCTTTCGAAAAGGCTATTCATCTAGTAACCTGTTTTACCGTATGATTGAGAATTCAAGAGCGCAAAAACACTTGCTTTGAATTTTCATATCAACTTTTATTCTGCATTGCTCAATATTATTAAATAATTTATTTTATAATATTGATAGCATTTGTGGTTAAAAAGTAGAGTAAGTGTGATCAAGATGAGTCCAGACTCAAGATATAGAGTTTCAGGATCATCTGACAGAAAAAGGAGATTTGGAATAAGAAAGAGAAGACCCAAGATTTTTCATCAAAAACAGCAATGGGAAGTTTCGACAACAGCACCAGCACCAGCATCAGCATCAACATCTATACAACAAGAACGAGCAACACCAATCACTTCAGCATCACCTACGCCTGATACAGTTCCTTCAACGTCCAGGGAATGGAGTTCAAGATCTGCTGCGCAAGCTTTACCAGGTACCTCAACATCAGTACCGCCAGAAATTCCTGTGTCTAGGTCTAGACAAAAATTAAAATCAATTTATGTAGAACCGAGTGAAATTCAGAATAGAATCTTTGACATTTCTTTGCTTCTGCCAGGATTACAAGAGTTTTTGGCTTGTAAAGCTTGTGGCGGATGCATCAAATTTGATGAAGTTGATGTACGAGGTCTTGGTAGCAAGCTATCCATCACCTGTACTTCATGTAACGCAGTTGCTTTCATCGACTCCAGCAGAAAAGTTGGAAAACAAAGTAACGCTTATGAAGTGAACAAGCGTGCAGTTATAGCCATGAGAATTCTTGATCATGGGCACACTGGTTTGAGCACTTTATGTGGAGTAATGGATTTTTCTACTCCAATCTCTCACAGTAATTTCGACAAAATTAATCAAGACTTGAAAGATGCAAGCTTGATTACAGCTAAAGAGTCGATGAAAGCAGCTATGCAGGAAGATTGCAGTATGGAAAATCAAGAAGATGATCACTAAACTGTATCAGGCGATGGTAGTTGGAGGAAACGAGGACATTCATCTCTTCAAGGCGTTTCAACACTAATACGCCATGCCAATGGAAAGGTGATTGATGTTGCTCCGAAGCAATCCTTTTGCCTAGCCTGCGAGAAACGACCAGAAGAGGATACAGCACAGTACAAGGAATGGTATGAAGCCCACCGAGAAAAGTGTTCTGCCAATCACGAAGGAAGCTCTGGCAAGATGGAAGTGGATGGCATCGTCGAAATGTTCCAGTGATCCGAGTCCATCCATGGTGTAAGGTATGCAAATTACATTGGAGACGGAGATTCAAGAGTCTTCAAAGCATTTTCCGATGCTAAACCCTATCAAGATTTCACCATCACGAAGAAGGAGTGTGTAGGACACGTTCAGAAGAGGATGGGTTCGAGGCTCAGGATCCTGAAGAAAAGCTTGGCTGGCACAAAACTAACAGATGGCTTGGCCATTGGTGGAAGAAACCGTCTAACTGCTCAAAGGATTGACCAGTTGACGAAGTACTAAGGCAATGCCATCCGTGGCCATAGTAATTCTGTTGATGAAATGAGAAATGCCATATGGGCAACATTTCATCACAAAAAATCTACAGATGAAGATCCAACTCACCACCTTTGCCCGCAGGGATCAAGATCTTCGTGCAAGTGGCAGAAAGCCAAGGCGAACAACAACTTGAAGAACTTCCACCATGGAGATAGTATTCCTGCTGCCATCATGAACGCAATTGAACCGTTTTACGAGGATTTGACGAAGCCAGACTTGCTTGAGAGATGCATTGGAGGCTTCACGCAAAACAGTAATGAAAGTTTCAATCATTCTGTTTGGAAGCTCATCCCCAAGCATAGTTTCAGTGGTCTGACAGTCCTCGAAATTGGTGCCTACATCGCAGTCACTTGCTTCAATGAAGGCAAAGCAGGACTGCTTGAAGTCATGAGGAAGTTCAGTGTGTATCCAGGATCCTCTGCAGTCAACTGGGCCAAGCTTCAGGATCAGGAGCGGCTTCTCTTGTCCGACAGAAGAGAACTACACTCAACACTTGAAGCACGACGAGCCAAAAGAAAGAGAAGTCATCAGGATGATCACTTCTACAGAGCTGGTGCTTATTAAACACACATACACACATTACACACATAACCAAATACTTATACACCATACACAACCTCACTTGTAAACAAACAACATAATTTACAACACAAACACTAAAAAACACTGAAACACATTCACAATTTTTTTCTGTTTTTTTCACTTTTGTTTTCCTTTTTTTTTTAATTTTTTTCATTAAACACTTTTCACACACACATCACACATGTCACAGCATCAGCTCTGTAGAAAACAGTCTAGCTGAAAAGTAGGTCAGAGAGCAAGCTAAACAGCTGATTGGAGCTGTCTGCTTGCTTTATGCCTCCTTAGCTCACCTGATGGACTATTTTCTCTAACCTCTCAACTACATGAACTTGATATGATGATGATAGTTCTACTCTTCTGTTCATCACATGTAAGTATAGAAACTTATTTATTTACAATAAAAGCATTTTTATAGCTTAATTATAAAAATGTTTCAAATTTAGAAAAATTACTTTTTTTAATGATTTTTCATTTTGTTTCATTTCAGAGGACTGGACACGAATAAAATTTTTGGACCATCCTCAAAATTTACAAAGGTGACCAGGATACGCTTATCATTCATTTAAATAAGGCCCAGGTATGAAGAAAAATTGTAAGTATATTTTTTATCATTTAATGTTCAAGAAAATTTTAAGTGCCTTTTTCTCAAGTTTTGAATTTTTATGATTTCAGGTCAGTTGCCGCAGGATTTTTCAGGAACCATAAGTCCAATCAGGCTGAAATTTTTTGGAGAACTCCAGGAAAGCCTTCTTCACTGCTTGAACGGAACAGAATTTGCAAAGATAAGTCAAAAGTGAATGTTATGTATCTAAACATACGTAACATTCACTATAATTACATATATTATAACTTATACGTTGCTAAAATTAAAAATTTTTATTTTCCAGTAATTTCCTGCGTTCAAGCTGAGGAGAAGGCAATTTAGAAGATTTTCCATCCAGTTTGGAAATAATTCATCAACCAGAACTTGAAAATTCATGCGGCAAAGGAAAAAATATGCAGAAATTTAGTACTGCATACATGGAACTATTTACATAGTAAGTATGCATAAATAATTTTTTTAAAATATTGAAATTTACTATTAATATGTATATTTTCATTAGGAAACAAAATTTTTTTTATATTCATTATAAATAATTTTTAATTACCTATTAATTGATAAATTGTTTTTTTCAGGTTTAACTCAGGCATAACCCCTTAACTTAGCGAGATCGGGCAAGCATTTTTATATAGTATGAGCTGTCAAGACCTATGGAGTGAAAGTTCGATAAAAAATAATTATTTTTGCATTTGCTACAGCAACATGAAGAAAAAAACTTTTTTTTTTATTTAAACAATTTAGCGATGAAAAAAGTTAATTTCGCACTCGGGAATACATCTACCTTGTAGGAAATTCAATTGTGAACAATTTTTATCCTTAACTTTTTCACGTAAAGTTAATAATAAAAAAAGCTACAAATGAAAAACCAAAAAAAAACGCATTTTTTAACTTTATTTTGCAATAATGACAATGTATAATGTTCCGGGGCAGCTGCGAGGTAGAGAATTTAAGGTCATCATCAGTACACTAACACCTACCATATCCAATAATAAAATTGCGAGTGGCACGAACTTCCAAGTATGTTCCTATACGATACCAGAACTCCCGGACTATAAGGAAACTACGAGAGAGAACTGAAGGCTCAGAAATCAAGGAGCAGAGTGGCCGAGGACGACACTCCGCTCGAGGAAGGAGCCGCGATTTTCCCACTCCGCCTCCTTCTTCACGGAAGCATCGTCCTGGCTGACAAATTTCCATTGGTCCTGAAAACCTCCAAAATCCGCAATTGGCCTATTTAAATACCACTACTAATTCATTGCCTATCTATGAATTTCCCAACGCCCTCTTTTTCTGTTTCTAATTTTCCAATTGGCTAATAAATCAATGATCCCCCTCTATATCCTTCCTTGATATGCAAATCCGCGCCCTCTTTATCGATATCGATCAGTACTGTACAGTTTGCCTGTACAGTACTCTCCAGTCACTCTCTCTCTCTCTCTCGCACTCACGCGTTCTAACGAGCGCTCGCTCTCTCTCTATCTCTCTCTCTCTCTCTCTCGCTCCTATACGCTCATTTCCTCTCTCTCACTCTAGTACACCCAATGCTGTCTATCTCTCTCTCTCTCTCTCTCGATTACACTCTGATTCCCTCTCTCTCACTCTCTCTCGCACTCATACCATGTCACATGTATGTGACCGCGCTCGCTACTTCCTGTGGCTCTCCCTCTCTCGGACGCCGGCAAGTCGCGCAGGTGTGATCAGCTGCGTCACATCCCGCGCTCCGCACGAGGTCGGGCAGAGACACTTCTCGCGAGCTACGTCGGCGCTGGCTCTGCTACAGAAGCTGTCAACTCGCCTACGGAGCTCGTCAGCTGTATAATAATTTCAACGATGGAGCAATATTTATTGCTACGTCGCACGTGATCAACTCGGTGATCAACTTTTCTTGCAGTTCATTCGTCTCGTTGACACAATTGAATTTCATAAATCAAAAATGTTGGAAAAAATGAGCCGTCGCGGGACACCTCAAAGATGTGAAACATAGAAATTAATAAAAATTAAAGACAATCATATATAATTTCTATCGCATCAATTTCGATGCTTCATATATTCGGGACGTCCCGCAACGGCTCATTTTCTCTATTGCAGGGTATACAATCCCCACGACTACCGACTGCAGCTATCAAGTTTTAAATGGGCTTCCACTTCCAGGTATCAACTTCGATCTCTTCGATCGTCGTATCCGCTTTCGTCGAAAGTTAATTCATTGCTTACCAAATCTCTTGGAACTATTTTTCCATCGATCCTTGGTGGTAGATTATCACTTTCAGGATTTATATGGTATACTGAATGTATACCAATGTGTTGAGTACGCCTCTGAGAACCTGTAAACAAAAAATGATAAATTGTGAATTTTAACATTAGATTAATTTATTGCATTTAATACTAAAAAATGCATGTTTATTCTTACCTAATTATTTTGTTGAGGTCTCCAACTTGATTTGATGGAAGAAAAATAGAATTCCAAGTTAGCGGCAATGCAATATCCACTGAAAAAAATGAAATAAATTAATACTTCAAAAACCATAAAAATCAGCTAAAACAATATAAAGAAGAATACTCATCTTTTTTCGTAGTCCTTGCCAGGCCTTTGCTTTTGACTCCTTAATGTCCACCAGCAGCGTAGGAGTCATCTTCCTGCATCCGTCGAGCTCTTAGCCTAAGAGCTCGTGCTTCTCTGGTGTTGGCCTGGACTTGTCGTTCACCTACTTTTTTGCTAGAATTGATGCTGGAGACTTCTCTGCATCGAACACATGTCATTTCAATTTTAAATCCTATTCCAAACACTGTTAATTCAGAAAACTGCACTTCACTATGACACTGTTTGCAACACAACACATTTTGGAGTTCAGGAAATAGAATATTGATGTCAATAATTCTAATCTTGACGCCGGAGAGGCCCTCTGCTGCTGGAGTTTCAAGTTTTCTTGAAGATGTCGAAGGTCTTGGTTGTGCAGTTGAATCTACTGCGTCACTGGCTCTGTTCCTGTAAATGTTCTTGGTCGCCTTTTACTTCTTCCCCAGAAGTATTTCCTATCTAAATGAGTGTTAGGCAATCTGCCCTTGATATCACTCATTGTTATAACTAACTAATCTAAACTAAAAGCTAAACTAACTAAAATTTCTTACAACTACTCTGAACTCTTCACTTTAAAAAATTAAAATATAAATAACTTTAGAAGAAGAAAAATGGCAAATAAACACTACTGAAAAAATGGTAAATAAACAAATAACTAAATTTAACTATGTTTGCACTGTGCAAAAAATCTTACATTCAAGAACTTTCAAATATTTGAAAGCTATGGTAAAGCAGATTTGAAAGCACACTGATTCTAACCTTTACGCACTTTACAAAACAGGACATATGGTATACATGGTCGGTAAATGGGGAGTTCAAATATTTTCGTCATAGCGGTCGTCACGTTTTGGTTACAGAATCGCCGCCTAGACTGTTGCGAAGAGCGCGCGTATTTGAATTTCACCTAATGACTATATAGTTTCATGAAACTCAGAATGAAAAAAAATCATCATTTATTGTTATAAAATAATTTACGAAATACGTATGTATGTTTAAGAGCGTATGTGTGTATGCGAGTGATATACACGCACACACACACACACACACACACACACACACACATGCGCGCATAAATACATTCATATGCGAGGTAAAAGCTAAACATTCCTGTAATACGATATATGAATATATATATACATATATAGTTATAAAAATACTGCTTTTTACAATTACAATAAAAATATCTAGTTCTGACTGGATTTATTAAAAAAAAATGAAACTTTTCGATATATTGAATAAATAATTTTAATTACGCAATTTTGCGGGAAAATTTTTTTTAAAGGTGTTGGGTCCCCTTAATTAAAAAAAAATTCCGTTTATCATTTGACGCGATTATTCTCGAAGTTTAACATATATTTAAGGGATTACGCCTGAGTTAAACCTGAAAAAAAATCATCAGTTAATAGGCAAAAAAAATTATATATAAGTAGTAACATAAAAAATCTTTTTTGTAGTTCATGCATACATATTCATTGTAATTTTGCATATTTTTAATGCATGATATATCTATACTTACTGTTTAAACAATCCCATGTGTGAAGCATTAAATTTGAGTACTTTTTCTCCTTTGCCGCATGATTTCTCATCATCCGGGTGATAAATCCAAACCAAACTGGATGGAATTTCTTCTAAATATGCCTCTCCTCAGCTTAAGCGGAAGGCTTTTCTGAAAAATACAAATTTTCAATAATTAGTAACATAGTAGTTATAATATAAGTAATTATAGTGAATGTTACGTATGTTTACATAACATTCACTTTAAACTTATCTTTGCCAATTTGGCTCCACTTAAGCAGTGCAGAAGGGTTTCTTGGAGCTGTATAAAAAATTTCAGCTTGATTGGATTTATGGTTCCTGAGAAATCCTGCGGCTATCTGACCTAAAATCATAAAAATTCAAAAATTGAGAAAACAGCAGGGACCCGGGTCCTGCACATTTTATATACGAGTATGAAAAGCTGAAATTGAAATATAAGTTAGCGATACATATTCACAGTAAATATATTATACATAAATATAAATATTGCCACTGCTTACCCATTATTTGACAGGTTGGTTAACAACTGCAGTACACTTTGAGAACATCTAACACACAGGCATCTTCTTGTACACATGAAATTTAGCCCGTATATCTAAAAATAAAGAACACACTCACAAAGAACAGATTCTTAAAAAATAATATATTGTTTATAGTCCAAAATACTTATCTAAATTTAAAGACTTGTGAGACTCAGAAGTAATCACTACAGCATAACATTCAGCTTGCACTAAACTACAGACAGCAGACGAAACAGCTGACTGATAGAAAACTCGTGTGGGTCGGTAAAACAATGACTTACTTTTTCATATTCTGTATGTGCAAGGTGCCATGTTTTCAGGCGGTAATTTAAATTTGTACATATGTTTTTTTACTGCTTAATAAATTTGATTAAGATATTACAAGACAAAATTTAAATTCTAAATTTATTTTATTTTAAACATTGAAAATAAAAAAATCCATGATATAAAAAAATTAGCTATATTGTACTGTATGTAATATCAATAAATAATTTGCTGTTTTTTTTTAATAAAATTGCATATTTCAAAAGGAGTTTATAAACACAATTTATATTAAATTTTCTATAAAAACACAATTGTTTTGAATAATCAAAAGCGTTATAAAACAAAATATGAATAATACGCAATTTTAACAAATTGCGTATTCTTCAATTATTTATTATTTTGCCTATAGTTTTATAAATAATTTTTTTCGGACAAAAAGGGTTTCTGCAATATATTCTACAGTAAATTTGACGTAAAAAAATCACATAAAGAAAATTCGATTTGTTTGAATTTTAACTCAGGCATAACCCCTTAAATTTGTACATTTTTGTAGGATAATAGAAAGGTAAGTTGACTTATATTTTGATATTTTATAGTATATTGTTGAATACAATGACATTTCGTAATTCATCGATTATCTATGATAGAACGAGACGGCAAGTTTTTCCATAAAAAAATTTCAACGCAGTCTCACTGCATCATGTTATTTAATTTTTTGCGATTTATTTATCCTTTAAATAAAAGGCAATCCTAACAGATGGGTCTATTTGATGGTGACTGCATTTAATATTATAAACTACATTAGTATTATTGTATGTTGATTCTTCAATGTAATCGTCTTGTAGGGATAAAAATAACAATTTATTCGAAAGACTGCACATTGAAGCCCCTACATCTTCTTCCTGTATAAAGCTATCGGTACAGTATATGAATTAATGTTTATTCTACATATTATTGTCGTATTTAAACGCTCATTTATTTATTTATTTCAACACGATTGGTTTTTTATAAAAAAAACTTGCCAATTTATTTATTGATATCACAAATTTCCTTTCTGAAAATTAAAATTCGAATTTCCGTAAAATCAAAGGTAGTGAAGTGATACTAAAAAAATGGTTATCAGTTCAATGGACTCTTAATATGAAGCTCTTTACGAACATACATATTACATTGAAGAGAGTTTTAGATTTTCCAAGTTGACGAGTATAAGCATATAGTCTTATCACAAGGGTTGTGGAGAGTTTGAAAATTTAAATGAAGAAACAACCTTATACTTGCCTACTTTTTACCTTGAGAAGGTTTTATGTGGGGGGGGGGGGAGATTTTACTAAATTTAAAGGAATGCAATACATTTAACAAATAAGCTATAGTTAATATCTATTAAATATATTATAATTTTATAGCTTTTAAGGTAGGATGTAATTAAAGCGTTTCAGCTGCTAACGTAGAATTTGTTTATGAAAAGCAATATATGCACTAGAATGACCTACTAGGCTCGGCAAAAAATTCCATTCCGTTATGATCTGTTCAATACATATAGATAATACTCTCTACATTTTCAACAATAACGCTCTAAGACGGAACGGTCAGGAACGACGGAATCAGATATTCGGGGATAGGATAGGACAGAATGTAATATGATTTGTACAATATTCTTTAATTTTATTAGTCCGTTTCTATCAGCTGCTTTTTAGGTAACGTCTGCTAAGTTTGTTTATTTTTCTTATACAGCTATCAAATTAAATCGTTCGGTCTTTTAATTACACGGCGAATAAGCATATCATTGGATCAATTTTTTTGAGTTATGGTTGCAGTTTGCGATTTTTGGTTCTATCTGTTCATAAAAAATGCCACCTACATTGAGTCAGATAAGTTTTTTATATTTATTTTACGATGTTTTGTTCTAAAAAAATATGATACTTTGTGTAACTTTCATTTTAAGTTTTCAGATATGGCCAGCAGCTCGGATTTGGATTTTGGAGATAACTTAATGATAATCCAGTTCCAATTTGGACCCAGTGACCTGACAAAACTATAATAATTATTATCTTAATCAGGATAAACAAATCTTTGATTAAGCGTACTATACAATTGTACGTTTTTCTTTATACAAATTTTTCCACATAGATTTTGGGTTTGAATTAACATAATTATAATAATTATTAACTTATTATAAGTACACAAATCTTTTATTAAGCGTATACTCCTATTATACTTTTATCTATGTAACTTAAAAGTTGTGATGGAGTCTCTGTGACTAATTTATTAAAAGTTAGTCCTTTTCAATTTGCAGAGAGCTCAAAGTACAACCAACTTTCAGAATATAGATTAGAGTGCCTTTTTTTAACGAAAGCATACCTCCCTAAACGAAAGCATAGCTCTCTAAAAGGTAACAAGGACATGTTAGCTGTCAATTCCTTAAGTTAAAAGGATACCCAGAGAAATTTTAAATTGATACCATTGACCAATTGTGAATATTCTAATTTTGAAACTTTTCATTGTTAATATTTTAAAACTGGTTAATGGTATCAATTTAAAATTTCTCATGGTATCCTTTTGATTAGTGGGCTTGACAACTCATGTTTTCTTTTTACCTTTTAGGTAGCAGAGGATATACTTCCCTTAAGAAAAAGGCACGCTGATCCATATTCTGGAAGCTGATTGTATTTCGTACTCCCTGGATATTCAAAAAAACTAATATTTCATTAAGTACATTAGTCACAGAGATTCCCTAATAAGTTTCATCTAATAATAAGTTTATCCGTTGGACCAGCTTTGAGTTTTTAAATTTTTAGCTTCATCCTGGATTATTCCAAAAGCGGTCCAACGAATAAACCTTATAGTTGTCATGGAATCTCTGTGACTAATTTACTTAATGAAAAATTAGTTTGTTTCAATTTCCAGAGGACGCAATGTACAAGCAGCTACCAGAACATGGATGAGCGTCCTCTTTTTAAGGGAAGTATACCTTCTGCTATCAAAATGATACCGTGAGGAATTTTAAGTTGATACCTGTTATGTTCCGAATATTCTGGAGCAATTTCGATTGTTCTCGAATATTCGAAACATAGTACATTGTACGAAAAGCGTACTGCGCGCAAGCTGACGGTGTACTTCCTTGGTGTCGACACTTGGCCTAAGGAATGTGCAACGTGAGCTGCAGTGCGATATGCTTCTCGTATACTTAGTATAGAGGGCAAGGGACGCGCGGGCGGAGGTTGCAATCTCTGCCGTCAGCGCTAATTGTCGGCCGAAGGAGGCGATCGGCGATAATGAACTTCAAAAATGAGTCAGTCTCTCTTGAGCATTGGCCTGGAGTAGAACAGCTAGCCAGATTAGAATATTTAGTTGAACAAAGTGACATCAGATTATTTGTTAAGAAAACATTATTATTGGATCAACTACATTTACTCATATGTCAAGTGTTGGAAACAATAAATATTTAATTAACAGTTAGAAAAACCAATTAATCGAGGCATATACCAATCCGTTCATTAGATATACGCGTTCCCAAACAAAATTGAAAGTATCAATCAAGGAGCTAGGCACTCTACCAGAATATCAAGGTAAGATTCATAAGTAAATATTATACATACATATTGGTAAATTATACGAAAAATCAATTCATGAGCCAAGAGTCACCGCCTGGCGCTTGCGGAGCAAGTGCTGAAGCAGGGCTCGAACAGTAAATATTTAAAGTTAAGATAATGTTCATATTTGAGCATGATCTGACAATACCATTGACCGGTTTTGAAATATTAATATTTAAAAGTTTCAAAATTAGAATATTCAAATCTGGTCAATGATATCAACTTAAAATTTCTCATGTTATCCTTTCCACTGATAGGCATGATAACTCATGTGTTTCTTTTACCTTTTAGATTGCAGAAGATATACTTCCCTTAAGAAAAAGGCTGGCTCATCCATATTCTAGAAGCTGATTATACTTCGTACTCCTTGGATATTGAAACGAACTATTTTTTAGGAAGTAAATTAGTCACAGAGATTCCATAACAAGTTTCAGGTTTATTCGTTGGACCAGCTTTGAGATTTTAAATTTTGAAAGCTTGAATCTTGGCTTATTGCAAAAGTGGTTCAACGAATAAACCTTAAAATTGTGATGCAATCCCTGTGATTAATTGAATTGTTCAATTTACCTTACTAATTAAGTATCAAACCTAGTGGCGTAGATAGTATGAACACTTGCGATTGTAATTTTTTGTATCTGTTTTTGTGATTTTGTAACTTTATAATATGTAACTGTAGCTGTTCGAAACGATCAGCTTCGCGCACAAAGAAATAAAATACTCGTTTATAGTTTGAAAGGATTTATTTTTTGAAATATATACGTCTTATCTGTATGATAGATTAGAGCGATCTGAGCCTTTTTCTCGTATATAATTGCTCAACTGTTTTGAAATAAAACAAAACTGTTATTTTGCTAAGCAACTCGATATTCGAACTTTTTACTTTGCAAGCGCTCCTGCGGTCGAACGTCCGTGGAAAAGCCTCTACGCAATTTCGACCCCGTGCCCTCCTTCGTTTTCCGACTGACTTATTGCATGTTAATCACATGTCACAGTCTCGAAGGAGGAAAACGGCCCCGGACGATCCTCTGCGAAAGCCGTGCACGTAACCATCGAAATGGTATCGACTGTCACCATTCGTTGGAACGCTTGCTGCCTTCTCAAGGAATTTCAAATTAGTTATTAATTAAATTACAAATTCCAAAATAGTTGAACAAATTATTTATAGTAAATTTTATTTATTAAACAAATACGTAACATTTCTCCCACTCGTGCAAAACTCAGGGAGTTTGCTCAACCGTAAATCGGACTAATTTTCTACTTGGCCTTAAAAATGTACCGCTAGACGTTTTAACTTCCGCGACGCGCACTTGACCGTCGGAGCCCGGAAACACGCGCGTAACAACCCCTTTCTTCCATTGATTTCTAGGTAAATTGTTATCTAAAACTAAAACTAAATCTCCGACTATTAAAGGCAATTCATTTTTCTGCCATTTCTTTCTCGGAATCAATGTTGGCAAGTATTCTTGCATCCATCTAGTCCAAAATTTATCAGTCATATATTGAGCCACTTTCCACTGTTTTCGTGTGCATGCGACTTGACTATCATATTTCCCTAATCTGATTTCACCAGAAGAAGTTCCAAGAAAAAAATGGTTAGGAGTTAACGCTTCATTATCACGTGGATCAACTGATACATGAGTTAATGGCCTTGAATTAATACAATGCTCAATTTCTATTAATATTGTTTGTAAAAGTTCTTCACGATACGCTTGCCCTCGTAAAACTACATTTAAGGCGTTTTTAACCGATCGAATTAAGCGTTCCCAAGCTCCCCCCATATGTGACGCTGCTGGGGGATTAAATTTCCAAACTATACGTTTTTGTGCAGCCATATCGTTTAGTTTTTTACGATCGAGATCTTTGAGGGCTTGCTTCATTTCATTATTTGATCCAACATAATTTGTTCCATTATCACTGTATATAATAATTGGCGGTCCCCGCCTGCCTGCAAAACGTTTTAAAGCTAAAATAGCAGAATCTGTACTAAGTGAATGTGCTAGCTCGATGTGAACTGCTCGAGTTGACATGCATGTAAATAATACGCCCCAGCGCTTTTCTCTTCTTTTATACCCGATTTTAACAATTAAAGGCCCAAAATAATCGACTCCGCAATGTGAAAAGGCGCGCAAACGATATCCTAGACGGGCTAAGGGAAGAGCTGCCATTTTCGGAGTGGATGGATTACTACGAAACCATTTACAAATAGTGCAGTTACTAACTATATTTCTTAGTAAACGCCGTAATCCAACTATCCAAAATTCTTGACGTATCTCATTTAAAACAGTTTCGTGACTTCCGTGAAAGCAATTTTCGTGATATTTTATTATCAATCGCGTGATTTTATCGTTTCCATCTAAAATTATTGGCTGCGTCGAGATTTGGCATTCTTTAAAATTAATAAGACGACTCTCGGAGCGCAAAAGACCGTCTTTATCTAAGAATGCATTCAAACCAAAAATTTTACTTTTTTTTGTAATTGGTAAAGAGTGCTTTAATGCATGAATTTCAGCAGAAAAGCAAACTGCCTGACTCCACTCATAACAAATATTTTCTGCTTTCTTACGAATCTCAACTAGATTGATGTCTACTTTTTTCATTTTATCAATAGCTTCAAAAAATCGTACGATCGGGAAAATCAGTCGCAGTCATGACGAAAATCGCGTTAGATATTGTGAAAAATTAAAAATATTATATATTTGTTTTGAAATGATGAAAGCACAGAAAACTGTTTTTTCGCAGCATTCTGATTCTCCCCTATCAAAAGTTGAATTTTGCTCAATAGGCCAATTCCTCTCAGATTTTCTCAAAAAATCAGGACCCAAAAACCATCTGCTCTCCTTATTCAAAGCGTCCGAAACAACCCTAGTTCCATCATCAGCGGGATTCTCAGACGATGGAACCCATCGCCATTCTGAGGCCGAAGATTTCTCACAAATTTCAGCTAATCGATTTGCGACGAACATTTTAAATTCACGAGACCCTTTATTAATCCAATGTAAAACCGTCTTTGAATCTGACCAAAAAATTCTACGTAAAACTTGAAAATTATGTTCTTTTGCTACGAGATCGGCAACTCTAACTGCTAATAGGGCTGCTTGCAGTTCTAAGCGAGGGATAGTAGTTGCAGAACCTTTGATTGGAGCGACCCGACTTTTTGCCATGATTAAAGATACATGATATGTTTCGTCACTTAAACAGAATCTCCAATAAGCGACTGCTGCATACGCCTTAGAACTGGCATCACAAAACGTATGTAACTCAGCAGACTTTACTTGATGACTTAGTGATTGATAGCATCGCGGTATTTTACATAATGCAACCCGTTCTAGCTTATGTAGCCATTGCTTCCACTGTAAAAATTCCGGCTCCTCTAACTCTTCGTTCCAACCTATTTTCGAATTCCAAATCGCCTGCATTATCATTCTAGCCTCGATAGTAAAAGGTGTTTAAAAACCTAGAGGATGAAAAACTGACATTATAATTCTCAAAAATTCTCGTTTGGTTAGTTTTTTATTTCCTATTCGTAAATTTTGATCAATTTTATCGAAATTGATATTAAATACTAAATCATCCGACGAATTCACCCATCTTAAACCTAAAATTTTTTCAACGTTATCTTTTAATTCGAAATTTAACGATCGTTCATTTTTGCCATCAGAATTTGAATTTTTTAATACAGAAGCAATATTACTCGCCCATCCATGCATTTCCCAATTCGCGTAACTATTAATCTCAATAACCTGTTGAACTCGCGAAAATGCTTCTTCCCTTGTCTCACAACTCTCTAAATAATCATCCATGTAACTATTTTCCACAATACTCTTTGCAGCTGCAGGATATTTTGACAAAAATTGAGAAGCATTTTTATTCTTTATAAATAACGCTGTACAAGGGGATGATGTTGCGCCAAACAATACAGAAGTCATCTTGTATTCACTTGGTTCCGCGGTTCTATCTCTACCCCGCCATAAGAATCTTTGAGCGTCTTGGTCAGATTCTTGTAAACCAATTTTCAAAAACATATCTCGCAAATCTGCTTTTATCGCGTATCGAAATTGCCTAAATCTCAATAATACGCCCAATAGTGATTTTAAAAGATCAGAACCGGAAAGCAAAAGCTTATTGAAACTTATAGATGCAGTTTCTGCTGCGGCATCAAACATCAATCTAACTTTACCTGGTTTATTAATATTTGTTACTCCGAAATGCGGCAGATACCAAATTCGATTTCCTGTCGGTTTATCTTCACACTTTCTCGCGAAACCGTTCTTAATTAATCTGTCCATTTCCGAATAATATAACTTTGCATATTGTTCGTCACGGTCTAGTTTCTGCTCTAACTTTTTAAGTCGTCGATATGCCGTTGATCGTCCATTAATAGATACACCCTCATCAGCTTTCGAAAGAAGACCAACCTCCCAGCGACCATTTTTATATACGCTTGTTTTTTCTAGTATAGCAAGGGCTCGTTTGGCCTCTGCGCTCTCGTGCACTCTATTAACTATCCCTATTGCGTCAAGATCAAAATAAGACCTAACTAAAACATTGAGTTCCTCGTCATTCTCTCGAGAAGTTGAATCAACTTTGCAAAGCGCTCTATCTTTACTTACAGTATTTACGTGAATAGAAAATTCTTTATCAATAAAATTGCCGTGAATTGACCAGCCCAATAAAGATCTCGATACGTAAAGTGTTCTTCTTTGAATTTCCCGGTATTCGCGAGAAATTATTAAATTGCAGTGATCTTGACCTATCAACAAGTCGGGAGCTTGATTATACTTTTTTAACCGAATTCCTGTTCGCTCTGCACAAAACTGAATTATTTTAGAGTTTATACACTGCTTGGGAAGCGCTAGATTCTTAACTACTAATACATTCGTTAGTAAGAAATTTGAATGCGTATTTGAAATTTCTACGTTCACTTTTTCATTCGAAAAGATACTCGCTCCTTCGCTTCCTATACCTTTAATCGTTATATCAGTTTTTGAACTTTTTACTCCAATTTCTTTTATTACCTGTGAGTTGACTAGCGTTGCGGTTGAACCTTCATCTAATAGGGCATGTATGAGTTTAGAAATTGAATTTCCAATAATTTTGACTGGTAGGAGCTTTAATAATGTATGCGACGCTAGTCAGCTGGAATTATTCTCGGCTTGTGTAGAAGTCGACGCAATAACGCACTCACTAGAAATCTGAGAAGGAAATTCTCGATCCTTTGGTTTTGATCGATCAGAATCATTCTTATAATGTAAGGTTTCATGATGTTTTCGACCACAACGATTGCACGTAGGCCCTGAACATTTAAATCGAGAATGCCCTTCTCCTAAACAGTTATAACATAATCGGCCTGTTTTTACCACTTTCCACCGTTGATGAATTGGAGCTTTTAAAAAATCGCGATATATTTCAATCGTATGATTTTTTCGTCCACAATGAACGCAGCGCTGACTACTTTGCCGTCTCGGGGGTGTAGATGAGCTTCGACTCGCAGTGAAAACTGATTTTACTCGATGATTGTCACGTGAAGATCGAGAATCTTTAGAAAACCGCTCAGACTTTGTGTGCGATACATCACTTGATTGGTCAATAACTATACCCGCTTTTAACATCATTTCTGCTTCTTTATCTAAAAATTCAGTAATTTTTTCTAAGCTAGATTTATCGTCATTCTCAGAAGCAGCAAAGCGGATATAATTACTGATTACAGACTCAGGTAATTTCTTTAAAATTTCGTCCTCGAGCTCGGTGCTGTACAAATATCCGCGATCTAAAGTCTTGATTGCTCTTATCGCACCTCTCAAATCTGAGGAAAATCGAATTAAATCGCTCTTATTCGACTCGACTTTTGATAAGTTTTTGATTTCTGTTATTATTTTCAATAAAATAACTTTTTTATTGCCGAAGCGCATCGCAAGTGCTCTCATTATTTCGTCAGCGCCGCTTCCTGATATATAAAGCATTTTTACCGCATCTCTAGCCTCATCACGCAAAGCATCGTACAATCGAGAAGCATTTTTTTTATCATTATACGCGCCTAGATCAGTTGTAACCTCATACATTTCTTTAAATCGCGCCCATTCAATTGGATCTCCCGTAAATATCGGTAATGATTTAGATGAGGACATTCTGTGAACTAAACTTGAATTTTCATTTAAATTACAACTTGATTCTCGAATAGCGCTCAATGTTAATTTAATAGCTTCTGATATTTCATTTAATGAATTACTGCTCGATTGTTTACGATACATTATGCCATGACCAGGTTCTAACCTAGAATCACGTCCTGTACTATGCAAACGATTTTCAAAATCATCACAAACTTCGTCGAATTGTTCGCTTTCATCCTCACTTTTAGAATTATAATTAACACGTCTATACTTAATAGTTTTACGACTAAACGCAGATTCTTCATCATTTTCTTCTTCTTCAAATTGCTCGGCTTGGTAATCGTCGTTGTCATCATCGGCCAAAGAAGGAGAATGACGATATGGTGTTTGCCTCTGCGTTGCAAGCTTCCGTGTAGAAGGCGGTGCGCGCATTTGCGTCTCCGCGGTAGACACCGCAGCTGCTCTAGATGATTGAATCGATCCTTCCTCGCGAACTGCTCCTGGAGATAGCCGAATCCGCTCGCGCTTCCGCGATCCCGCAGAAGGTCCTTGCACGCACCCGTGCATCTTTTCCCCTACTGCTGCCATCGTCGAATGAGACGTTGTACGTCCCTGAGCTGTTGCCGCTGCTGCCGTTGTCGATCGAGATGCTCTGACTGTTGCTGCTGGACGTCCTCGAACTGCCTCTGCTGTACGTCCTCGGGCCGCCGTTACTGTTCGTCCTCGAACTGCTGCTGCAGTACGTCCTTGAACTGCTGCTGCATTACGTCCTCGGGCCGCCGTTACTGTTCGTCCTCGAATTGCTGCTGCAGTACGTCCTCGAACTGCTGTCTCTCGGATAGTCGCTACTACCGACTGTTGAACGGCTGGCACTG
This sequence comes from Philotrypesis tridentata, assembly GCA_018906965.1. Lineage (NCBI taxonomy): Eukaryota > Metazoa > Arthropoda > Insecta > Hymenoptera > Pteromalidae > Philotrypesis > Philotrypesis tridentata. Next base: position 65,169 of record JACCIB010000837.1, read on the forward strand.
CTGGTTCCGTCATTGCTCGAGCCGCCACCCTTTGCCGAGTTACTGCAACTGGAGTTGGCTGACGAATCCGAGCACGACTTTGTCTTTCCGCCGGCCTAGCTTCCACCGGTTGATCACTTGCAAGCTCTGGTCGATGTAGAAACTGAACAACTCGATCCCGCCTCTTCGATTCGGAATGTTGCAATTCGGGTTGTTTATGTAGGTAGCTTGAAGCAGGTTCTGTGGTAATTGCATTTTGAACTTGCGCTCGAGGGCGCCCGGGTGAAGCCGGTGGTGAGTAAACTTCAGCATTTACACGTGTGAGGTTAGATGTCCGAGTATCAGCGAATAATAATGTGGTCCGCTCGTTCGAAATTAAATCGCGATGACTTCGAAATAAGGCTGTTTTACCTGTGGAAGTTGCCGGAGCTTGTCTCGTATTGTCTTGATCATTGCAGGTTTGACGACGAGCAACCATCACGCGTCTATTCGCCAAAAACTTCTCGGGTTCCTCTCGATCTTCCGAATCTTCTTGATCGTTGCTGAATTCCGCATCTGAAGATTGAAAAACTTCTATCTGATCTGGATCATCCTCTTCTTGAATTGAAGTAAAAATCTCGGAGATTTTTTTTTCTTTGCCGGCGGTGCAGCCTTTTTTTGGTTACAGTCCTCTTGCTCATTTTTCTTTTCTTCTGCGCGTAATAATTGGTTCGGGCTTTGCCCCACGTTCGGCGCCAAAATGTAGCTGTTCGAAACGATCAGCTTCGCGCACAAAGAAATAAAATACTCGTTTATAGTTTTAAAGGATTTATTTTTTGAAATATATACGTCTTATCTGTATGATAGATTAGAGCGATCTGAGCCTTTTTCTCGTATATAATTGCTCAACTGTTTTGAAATAAAACAAAACTGTTATTTTGCTAAGCAACTCGATATTTGAACTTTTTACTTTGCAAGCGCTCCTGCGGTCGAACGTCCGTGGAAAAGCCTCTACGCAATTTCCAACCCGTGCCCTCTTTCATTTTCCGACTGACTTATTGTATGTTAATCACATGTCACAGTCTCGAAGGAGGAAAACGGCCCCGGACGATCCTCTGCGAAAGCCGTGCACGTAACCATCGAAATGGTATCGACTGTCACCATTCGTTGGAACGCTTGCTGCCTTCTCAAGGAATTTCAAATTAGTTATTAATTAAATTACAAATTCCAAAATAGTTGAACAAATTATTTATAGTAAATTTTATTTATTAAACAAATACGTAACAGTAACCATAATAAATGTTACGACTGAAACAGTTCTTAAACCTAAAATTTTGTTACACTTCATAAAAGTTGTCAAAGTTTAGATATTTAGTGACCTTTTCTTAAATAGATTGCGACGTAGAAATAATTATTGCTGCGTCGTGATTTATTGATTAAGGCAGCTGACTCGCTCGTAGCCAAATGACAGCTCCTGGAGCGGAGCCAGCGCTCTGTGGCGCTCGCAGGAGGTGTCTCTGATCAACCGCGTGTGGAGCGCAGGACTTGACGTATCAAGTCACACCTGTGCAACCTCCCGGCGTTCGGGAGAAAGCGCGGCAGGAAGCAAGTTAACAGCGCGCGCACGCGGTCACATGCATGAGATACATGTTAGAGAGGGAGCGAGAGAGTATGAGTGAGCGAGGGAGGGAATTGGTGAGACGAACGGTATACAAAGGAGATCGAGCACATGAGAGTGAGAGAGGGGGAGGGAATGATTGCTCGGTCGAGAGAGTGAATAAGAGAGGGAAAGAATGATCATTCGGTCGAGCGCATGAGTGCGAGAGAGAGAGAAAGAGAGCACGGTGCGGAATAGTACTGTATAGTCAAACTGTATAGTACTATATAATGGTTTGATTTACCGTTATAGAGGCATGGCGGTTGATGGTTAGAAATTACTAGTTGATATTAGGGTTCGTCTGTAATGGTTCGAACATTGACATAGAGGATTTTGAATATCGTGCGCTTTATCGATTATCCTTAGGTGGAGTCACTGGATGAACATTAATTTGGCGCGCTTGATCGATTTTGATTGAGAGGGCGCAAATTAACTCATCAATTAAAGGATATAGAGGGCAGTGATTGATTTTTAAGCCAATGGGAAAATTAGGATTTGGAAAAGAGGGCGCTGGGGAAAATACGGAATGGATAGAGAAATAAATTAGTGGTTGTCTATTAAAAACCAATAGAGGATTTATTTTAGAGAAAGGACCAATTGGGAAATTCGGCGGCCGGGACGACGTTTCCGTGAAGAAGGAGGCTGGGTGGGAGAACGCAGCATCCTTCCTCGAGCGGAGCGTCGGCCTCGGACATTTCGTGCTCGGCAGCTCTTTTAGCAACAGTTTATTTAGTAGTTTCCCCGTGTCGCCATATTGAGTTTCTTTCTCAGAGTACAGAAGGAGGTTTTTTGGAAGTTTCCTGCCGTTGGAGGATTTTGTAGAGGATGGTGGCCCCCACTCTCAGGCCCTTAACGCAGTATACAGTACACTGTGTACTACGTGTTGCAGCGTGTACAGCGTTTAGGGCTTTCCCTATGAGTGTATTATAAGTATGTGTGTGCGAGAGTGCGGGCTAGCGTGTGTGTATGTGTGTTTGCGAACGTGCGCGCGTGTGTGTGTCTACTCCCTTTGCCTCTATATATAATATGCATATGTATACTTTGCGTGTGAACTTATATTATCTATAACTATATATACAGATTAACTATTAACTATATATACACATTACACTTATATATTGATGTACATTGTAGATAGTATGTATATAGATATACATCACAATTAAGAAGTTGTAAGGTGTTTGCTGCTTTTCTTTCTTTTAGTGTGTTTTTGTTTATAGGTGTGGGGCAGAGTGTATTTATCGCGCTTTTCGCGGACCCAAGCGATGCACTAACAGTCGATGAGTAAACGGTGCAAATTTTACAGAAACGTTAATTATGTGCACGGTGTCGATCGCAAAGTTCGTTTTTGGATATAGCTCGGGATATAACATTACGCGTAAACAAACGCGGCTTTATTTAATGCGTAAGAAATATTGTAAAATAATATCGTCGCTTCCAATAAAGATTAACAACTTCAATGTACGCCTAAATTCAATGCTAACTTGATGCTTGCAAATAATAAATTTCTACTTTCATCCACATGTAAAATTTACCATCGTTGCAGTAGCTTCAATTTATTGTAATACTCTAACCATTAAACGTCTGCGAATAATATAAACTTATCTAAACTTAGATAAATTTATACTTTCATCCACAATAAAATTTACCTTACGTTGCAGTAGCTTCAATTTATTATAACACTCTAACGATTGAAAATTGGCCTTTTCGAACAGTGTTAATCTTCGTTGGAAGCGCCCATATATTCTTTCATAATTATTTTCTTACATCCATGCCTCAATCTATACCATTACCAATACACAAATCAGCTGACAAAATACACAAATGTAAAAAAAAACAAATCAGCTGATTTGTGGATTGGTGGATAGGTATGGTGGATACATTAATCTCGTATCTACTTTATCCAGCGAAGCAACTTCCACGCATATGAACGCTATATTAAGCGCGTCTATCAAGGGGCGCGGTAGCGCCACGATGGCAAGTATAAGGTAGGTTCAGTACGCACGCCGCCGTCGGGCGCTAGCCAGACCCTATTATACATCTCATGGGCATTGTTCGAAACTTGACTTACGGTTTTCTTCACTTTGACAGCATTATTTGTCACATAGAAATACTTAAACGAAAGCTTGAGACGAAACTAATAAAATCACATCAGGGTCATATTTTGTGAAATGGCTTCTATTAAATGTTATTCTGATAAATTGTTTTCCGCGATACGTCATCATGTGTGACGTCAGCGCTATAGATATATACTTGTGTACAGATATGTGGTGCAGACGACGATTACAATATAACACAGTGCTAAAGTATAGATAATACATAAGCAAGAAATGTTATCAAGGGGCGTGTTTGTTAATAATTATAAATCAGTGTTAAATATATTTAACCTAAATATATATTTTAAAACAGTGTTAAATTCTTTTGTACACAATCGAAAAGCAATCATAAATTAATAGTTTATAATTAGATAAGTATTTAGTTTTATTTTGATTTATATAAATATACAATACAAATAAAGGATTTGTGAACTGATTCTTTGTTAAAATGTTCCCTTTTATTTTTCAGGTTTTATTAGATTGGAAGGCATATATAACTATCAGGATACAAGGAAAGAATTTTCTTGTGATGACAAGCTAGTGAAGTGTAAAGTTTTAATGATTTTTCATGCAGGAAAGTTTCTATTTTTCCATGTGACAAGCAAGTAAAAGTGTTTTATTTTCATCGTTTAAGTATCGAAGAAAGTTTTTATTTTTATCAATGGAAAATTTATTATTAAGTTTAGAATAATAACTGGTTCAGAGTAAGCGTGTTCTTATTTTGATTCAAAGATTATGCTACCTACGCCACAAGATTTGATCATTATTAAGGTAACGTGTTTGGTTCAATCAATCATAGGGATTAATTAATTTTGAATGCCTTATAACTTTAAAATGTTTATTCGTTAGACAAATGCCTGCTTAAAAAATGAAAAAGAGATTGCATTGGTAGTTTTAGTTTAACTGTCTATACTGAAATGTATAATTATAAGTATCAATATGAAAATCAAAATTATCAGTTTTTAGATACAGTTAATTGCACGTATTGTTTTAGCATGTTAAAACAAGCTTTTATACCAAATTTCAGCCTTCTAGCTATAACAGATTTTAAATCTGGCGAAGACCGAAATATTCAAAATGTAGCTATCGTAACTAGTGGATGATTACTTATTTCAATTATATTCTTCGCACTCATTTAATATCTATCACAGCTAGAGGGCTGAAATTTGGCACACAAGTTTGTTTTAACATATTAAAACAATACATGCAATTAACTTTATCTAAGAACTTATAGTTCTGATTTTCATATTGTTACCTACCTTAAAATTTAGACACTAAAGGCATGAAGCCAACAGTGTAAGTATTTATATGAAAGTCAAAATTATAAGTTCGTAGACAAGGTTAATTGCATGTATTTCATGCAATTTATAATAAACTAGACATAGCTGGAACATTTATCACGTTTAAACCAGCAATATTTATTATGATTACGTATTAATAAATTATTTATAAAAAATGCTGGAAGAACTCAATTGACAAGAACAGTAAATGTATCCATTTAGTAATGGATCACTAAATATATGAACTTTAACAACTTTTATCCAGTGTAATCAAATTTTATGTTTAAAAAGTGTTTCTGTCATAAAATTTATTATGGTTACATATTATAAAATTACAAAATTAAAAATTAAAAAATATAACAATCGCAAATGTTCGTACTATCTGTAGGACAATGTTTAATAATTATTAAGATTAGGCACTTAAAATAATCAGATTAAAGCTTTCAAAATTTTAAAACTCCAAGTTCGTCCAACCATTAGACATGAAAGGTGTTATAGAATTCCTTTGACTAATTTACTAACTGAAAAATTTATAGTTCTTTTCAATTGTAAGAGAGAAAGAAGTACAATCAGCTTTCAAAATATGAATTAGCGTGCCTTTTTTTCAAAGGAATTATACCGTTTGCTATCTAGAAGGTAAAAAGAGTATATGAGTTGTCAAGCCCATTTGTCGAAAAGATACCATGGTAAATTTTAAATTGGTGGCATTAACCAGTTTTAAAATATCAACATTTAAAAGTATTAAAATTAGAATATTCAAAACTAGTCAATGGTGTCAACTTAAAATTTTTCATAGTATCCTTTTAAGAGATGGGCTTAACAACTTATATGTTCTTTTTCCTTTTAGATAGCGAAGGTATACTTCCCTTGAAAGAAAGTATCACTAATCCACATTCTGGAAGCTGGTTGTCCTTTGTGCTCTCTGGAAATTGAAAAGAACTAAATTTTCAGTAAGTAAATTAGTCACAGAGATTCCATGACAACTTTCAGGTTTATCCATTGGACGAGCTTTAAATTTTAAATTTTGAAAGCTTTAATCTTTGATTATTTCAAAAGTCATCCAATGAATATATACAATTTCATAAACTTATTCTGTGTTTAAATTAACTTTCATTTTTCAGATTTTTATGTTTAAGTAATTCATTTGTATTGTAACAGCTAATTATTCTATCATAATAATCGCACAATTTTTTCTTGTATACACGATATCATGGGGCAACATATATATTAAGATAGTAGATGTTTGTTTGAAACTGACTCTATCGCTCGATGATGGTAGATTGAAAGGTTAATAAAATGCGTCTCTTCGAGCTAAAATGTTTATACTACGCCATACGTTTCGGGGTAATTTTACCCCCTCATCAGTGGCTAAGCAAAATATTAAATTTTATTATTAAAGTTTTACAACAACAAATAGAAATTACAATAACTAAAACAATATAAATTACCAAGTTTAAAAATGAGTCGTGCGCTACATCGACGACGTAAAAACGCAGACGGCGCTAAAAATTACAATTCGCAAATTTAAAGAAAATTACAAAAGAATTTAATAAACGTTACAAAAATCGCTACAAAAAATTAAACAACTTACAAAGAGTGACGCTCGAAAAACTTTAAACAAAAGTAATAAACGCGACCGGTGCCACTCGGTGGTAATGTGGCACCGGCCAAGGACAAAAGTCAACTAAGTTTACAGCTAAAATCGATCTTATATATATGTTACAATACATCCGTCAAACTGGATTCTAATACAATTAAACGTGTATAAAATGCAAAAATAAGGCGAATATTGTAGCCACGAAAGCCGCAGAGCTCGCTAAGTGTATCCAGAACACATAGCACAACAGAGGTGACACGAGCTCTTATTCATGTAGTAGATCGGAGAGCCCGCGCTGCTCCGCACGCAACGCCCCTACCATGACTGTATCACTATATAGTACAGTATGGCTAGGCCGTTGCCCCGGCAACCCGGTTCTCCGACCTCCCACTTGGGATGTGCCGCTCCGGCCCGCCAGCCAATCACCATTGAACACGTGTTGGCTGAACTGAAGAGAGCGCGAAGCGGTGAGCCACCTCTCTCCGCGTCCTAAACTCTTGGTACAATCTGCTCGCTACCGAGCCTCCGCAATCACAACACTCGACAATTAATGTTCATTAGGACTAACTTTTAGATTGGAAATAACATTCTTGTAACTGGCTTTGAGGAGGCACGTGTCCTCAGCCCTATTAAGCGTGCCATCGAAAAACTGTATATGGAGCATCTCCGAGAACCGTCTACGGAAAATAGACTGCTCTCTGTCAATTATTTTAATATTGTTAAAATCAAAACTATGACCCGTCTCCAACGCATGTACTGCAAGAGGGGAATTCAAATCCCTTTTCTCTATATACCTCTTATGTTCGTATTGCCTAGTTTTTAAAGGCCGATACGTTTCTCCGATATATGTTGATTCGCAATCGGAGCAATCGATTTTATAAACCACGTTCCGTGTGTCACCCACCGCAGTAGGGTCTTTACCAAGTTTTATAAATTTGTTAAATTTATTGGTAACATTATTAACTAACCTCACGTCATTATTTTTAAATACGGACCTTAATTTATCATTGAACCCTTCGTAGTAAGTTTTTCGAGCGTCACTCTTTGTAAGTTGTTTAATTTTTTGTAGCGATTTTTGTAACGTTTATTAAATTCTTTTGTAATTTTCTTTAAATTTGCGAATTGTAATTTTTAGCGCCGTCTGCGTTTTTACGTCGTCGATGTAGCGCACGACTCATTTTTAAACTTGGTAATTTATATTGTTTTAGTTATTGTAATTTCTATTTGTTGTTGTAAAACTTTAATAATAAAATTTAATATTTTGCTTAGCCACTGATGAGGGGGTAAAATTACCCCGAAACGTATGGCGTAGTATAAACATTTTAGCTCGAAGAGACGCATTTTATTAACCTTTCAATCTACCATCATCGAGCGATAGAGTCAGTTTCAAACAATTTTGGGCATTTGCGTCACGTTTATCATGCCTCCTACTACGAGATCGACGACAAGAATGCAACGAGCGAGGGCTGCTGGCGCTCCGGCGGATAAGGAAAACCCGACGTCACCAGCGGGAGCATTGGCCGGGAAGAAAAATAGACGCGACGAGGAGTCAACAAGACAAAGTCAGCTAAGTTGCCATACAGAAGACCGTGTCCGTTCTAGTGTTATTGCCAACAATATTAGTAACTCTTGTTTTCCGAAATTTGTAAATGTTAGAGACTTATTTAAATTCATTTCTTGTAATTATCCGTTAGAAGTTAAATTTCTAGTCAGCAAAATTTTGAAGGCACAACGCGATACTCTTAAATACACGTACCAATTGAAATTTTTACTAGAGTGTCGGGAGAAAGACTTTGTGCCGAAACACATTTCGAGGATGAACGTGCATAAATTTTTCCATAGCAAATTTGCGGCTAGAAAATACCATAATCACATCAAGAATTTGCAAAAGAAACTTTTAAAATTAGAGATTATTGATTGTAATACACATATTAGTTATTTAGGTAAAAAAATATTGCACATTGTTGGTAACGTTACAAGACTGAGTTCCGAGGCCTTTTCTAGAGTAGTTTTGGATTTTTCGAATAATTCACTTTCAACTTATAAAAATAAATTGAATTATAACTGCGAGAGAAAAATATCTGACCTCTCCGCAGCATGTTTACACACTCAGGGACATGACCTTTCGGTCAGCTCGCACGGCAACACTTCGAATATTCTTGGTTCGAAGGTGAATAATATTATGTCTAATTACAATTTTAGCCAGGCGGATATTTTCGAAATAAGGAAAAAATGGCTTGTGAATCTTTCTGATTCACAACTTCCGGATTATGTAGAAAAGGTGATGTCTATGGGTGAAAAATTCAATAATACTGAATTTCATTTTAAAGAAGCTATTGAGATTTTGAAAAGCTTGGAGAATGTTTATATGTTCAATCGAGGCATAGACGGAAGACTGCGTGATGGCGTTATTTCCATTTTAAATTCACAAATTAAAAATAAGACACACACTCCTTACCATGAACGCATTATGTTGTAAAATATCAAACGCACAAAACAATTTTTAAAGAATAATCCGGATTTATTTTTTACTAGAGCAGATAAGGGCAACGCTACGGTGGCAATAGATCGCAATGTGTACATTTCAAAGGTCAATGACGCTCTTAACGATGATAGATTTTATAGACGGGTTAAAGTTAATCCCGCCGCAGGGATAAAGAAGCGGATTAAAAAACTGATTGACCTTTGGAGTACACGGGGCGTCTTGGAGTGTGATGAGGCTTTCAGAGGTCTATCTTCTAAGGGTATTGAGCACACATCGCTGCCGAAAGCGTATGGCCTTATAAAAATTCACAAACCTGATAATCCTGTACGGATTATAGTTTCTGCAGTTAATAGCCCTACTTATTCTCTTGATAAGTGTGTGTCTGTCTTATTATCGAAACATTTTCCTTTACCAGCTTCATACATTAAAAATAGTTCTCAATTAAAGAATGATTTGATTAATATAGATATTTCCGATAAATACTGTTTCGCGTCATTCGATGTAGTTTCCTTGTTTTCGAGCTTGCCAAAAGATGCAATTTTGTTAGCGATAGAGAAGAGATGGAAGTGGCTTTCATGTTTGAATTGCATGTCTAAGGACGAATTTATTGACGGTATAAAAACCCTTCTCGATTGTACATATCTTGTATTTGATGGCAATTTTTATAAGCAGGTTTCTGGCGCCCCGATGGGTTTTTGCTCGAGTCCCGTATTTGCAAATGCAGTTCTTGAGGACCTTGAGGAGCATTGTCTGAGCATTACAAAATCTAGCGTTCGACTTTTTCGCAGATACGTGGATGACTGTTTTTTGATATTGGACAGAGGGGAGATTGAGGTGGTGTTATCTGTTTTTAATAATTACAACGAATACCTTCAATTCACTTCGGAAATTGAAGAAAACAATAGTATTAACTTTCTTGACATTTCTATTTTTCATGATTCTAGCGGCAAAATATTTACTAATTGGTACCAAAAAAACACAGCTTCTTGCAGATATATTAATTTCTTCTCCCATCATCCAAAAAGTCAAAAAATAGCAATAATATCCAATCTATTTGATAGGGCAATATTATTGTCGGATCCTCGTTTCCACTGTGAGAACGTTGAAAAGGCGAAAAAAATCTTAATGGCTAATGATTATCCTCCCGATTTTATTGAGAAATTTAGCAAAAAGCGGATTGCACGTAATTTGGGCATCTCAAGGGCCGCATTGAGAGGCACAGACACGAGCAATATTGACACTTCCAATTGCAATAGTAACAATAATTTACACTCGGGAAAAGGCTATGGTGTGTTCCCTTACTACGAAGGGTTCAATGATAAATTGAGGTCCGTATTTAAAAATAATGACGTGAGGTTAGTTAATAATGTTACCAATAAATTTAACAAATTTATAAAACTTGGTAAAGACCCTACTGCGGTGGGTGACACACGGAACGTGGTTTATAAAATCGATTGCTCCGATTGCGAATCAACATATATCGGAGAAACGTATCGGCCTTTAAAAACTAGGCAATACGAACATAAGAGGTATATAGAGAAAAGGGATTTGAATTCCCCTCTTGCAGTACATGCGTTGGAGACGGGTCATAGTTTTGATTTTAACAATATTAAAATAATTGACAGAGAGCAGTCTATTTTCCGTAGACGGTTCTCGGAGATGCTCCATATACAGTTTTTCGATGGCACGCTTAATAGGGCTGAGGACACGTGCCTCCTCAAAGCCAGTTACAAGAATGTTATTTCCAATCTAAAAGTTAGTCCTAATGAACATTAATTGTCGAGTGTTGTGATTGCGGAGGCTCGGTAGCGAGCAGATTGTACCAAGAGTTTAGGACGCGGAGAGAGGTGGCTCACCGCTTCGCGCTCTCTTCAGTTCAGCCAACACGTGTTCAATGGTGATTGGCTGGCGGGCCGGAGCGGCACATCCCAAGTGGGAGGTCGGAGAACCGGGTTGCCGGGGCAACGGCCTAGCCATACTGTACTATATAGTGATACAGTCATGGTAGGGGCGTTGCGTGCGGAGCAGCGCGGGCTCTCCGATCTACTACATGAATAAGAGCTCGTGTCACCTCTGTTGTGCTATGTGTTCTGGATACACTTAGCGAGCTCTGCGGCTTTCGTGGCTACAATATTCGCCTTATTTTTGCATTTTATACACGTTTAATTGTATTAGAATCCAGTTTGACGGATGTATTGTAACATATATATAAGATCGATTTTAGCTGTAAACTTAGTTGACTTTTGTCCTTGGCCGGTGCCACATTACCACCGAGTGGCACCGGTCGCGTTTATTACTTTTGTTTAAAGTTTTTCGAGCGTCACTCTTTGTAAGTTGTTTAATTTTTTGTAGCGATTTTTGTAACGTTTATTAAATTCTTTTGTAATTTTCTTTAAATTTGCGAATTGTAATTTTTAGCGCCGTCTGCGTTTTTACGTCGTCGATGTAGCGCACGACTCATTTTTAAACTTGGTAATTTATATTTTTTTAGTTATTGTAATTTCTATTTGTTGTTGTAAAACTTTAATAATAAAATTTAATATTTTGCTTAGCCACTGATGAGGGGGTAAAATTACCCCGAAACGTATGGCGTAGTATAAACATTTTAGCTCGAAGAGACGCATTTTATTAACCTTTCAAGATAGTAGATGATTAAAGATTTTAATTAAAAAATATATGATCTAAAGCATAATATTCCCAGTAATAATATTACCTATACGAAAAAAAGAAAATGGCCGCTGGCATGAGTGGATGTGTGTATCGCATGCGAGTGTTTGAAAATTGAAAAAGAAACGAATAGTAAAGGAATAAAAGTGTGAGTGGAAAAAAAGGAAAATAGAAAAAAAATAGAAAAAAGACAGTAATAAATACTCAAAATCCTGAAAAGTAAAAGGAAGGAAAGTAAAGAAAAAAAAGTAGAAGAAAATATAGGTTAAGAAACTCCGACAGAAGCGGGAGCGGGAAAGGGTTCTAAAAATAAGTAAATTGAACGCTCTGAAGTTAGCCGCATAAGGAAGGAGATAGCGCGCTAGAAATTCAAAAAGGATATGAGCAAGGGAAAAGGTAGAAGGGAATACTACACGGATGAAAACCCGGTATTAGCACCAAGGACAAGCAGAAGGAAAACTGAAAAAGAAGAAAAAGAACAAGAAGAAAGCGATATAGAAGAGGGAGAGAGAAGTATCCAAATGAGCTCCATGACCCAAAGAACGCCTCCAAGGACAAGGAGTAACAAATCAGAAATAAGAAGAATAGGACAACAAAATCAAGAGAAAGACGAAATAGAAAGCAAACGAGAAATGGAAGAAAAAATAAAGAATCTAGAAAAAAATATGAAAGAATTAATAGCAGGAATGAAAAGAAATGAAGAAAGATCTAGAAAGGAAAAAGAAAAAGAGGAAGAAGACAGAAAAGAAATGAAAGAAATGATTGGAAATTCAATAAAAAAGATGTTAGGAAACATGCATAATGATATTTTTAAAAAAATGGAAGAAATGCAAGAAGAGAATAAGAAAAGAGATGAAAAAATAGAAAAAATAGGGGAAGACATGCAAAAAGAAAATGAAAAAAGGAAAATGGAAACAAAAAAGAAAGAAAAAGAGTTGGAAAAAAAATTGACAGAAATAGAAGAAGAAGGAGAGAAAGCAAAAGAAAACATAATAAAAAAAATTGAAGATTTAGAAAAAAAGATGGAAGAAATGAAAGAAAAAAACAGAAAAAGATAAACAAGAGAGAAAAAAAGACAATAAGAAACAGGATAAAGAAAGAGATGAAGGAGAAAGCACAAATGAAGAAATAAGGAAAAAACAATTAGAGTGGATAGCAGAAAAGAATGAAAGAGAGAAAATAAGAAATAATATCATAATAATAGGAAAATCATGGGGAAAAGGGAAGGAAGAAGAAATAAAAGAATAGTTTGAAGAAAAACTGAATGTAACAATAAATATAAGAAAAATCTGGAAAATAGGAGAGAAAGATAAAGTCAAGACAGGAATAAGATTAGGAAGCAAAGAAGAGAAAGAAGAGGTAATGAAAAACAAAAGCAAACTAAAAGAAGAAGAAGAAGAGATCTATATAAATAATGATACTACATGGAAAGAAAGAAGAAACAGAATGAGAATAGTAAATAAAGTTAAGGAAATAGCAAATAAAAAAGACATAGTTAAAATAGGATATAATAAATTTACGATAGGAAATAGAGAATATTTCTGGAACGAACAGAAAGAAAGATGGTTCAACAGAGAAAAAGAAGAATAGCAACTAAAAGAAAGACAAATAAAAGAAATAGATATAGAAGAAAAAGAAAGGAACATTATCATATGGAATGTGGCAGGAGCCAAGAAGTTAAAGAAAAAAGAATGGGAATACATAAAAAAACATGAAATAATAGGAATTATGGAAACATGGATAGAAAAAGAAGATAGCGCAATAACAGAAAGAAATTTGAAAGGATACGACTGGAAAATAAAATATGCAAGTAAAGAAACAAGAAGGAAAAGAGGAAGAGCAAGAGGAGGAATGCTCCTGGCAATAAAGAAAAATAAAAGGAAAGTATAATATGGAATGAAGGTAAGACAAACGAATATTTGAATGCAGAAATAAAAAAACAAAATAGTGAATTAAATATTGCAATAACATATATGAGAGAAGAAATACAAGGTAATTGGAATGAAATAGAAAAAATGGTTGAATTAAATAAAGGAAAAAATATATTTATAGGAGAGGACTTCACGCAAGGACAGGGAATAAAGGAGGAAGAGAAATAGAAGGAATAAACGGAGAGATCAGGAAATCCAAGGACCAGATAATAAATGAAGAAGGGAAAAAGAATGATAGAAGAACTACAAGAGCTAGGACTACACATAATGAACGGAGAAATAGAAGGAGATGTAGAAGGAGAATGGACTTACGCAGGAGGAAATGGATGCTCTGTTATAGATTATGGTATAACAAATGAAGAGGAAGAGAAATAATAAAAGAAATGAAAATAGGAGAGAAATGGATTTCAGACCACTTCCCAATATTGGTAAAAATAAAAGAAGAAGAAAAAGAGGAGAAAAGGGAAAAAGAAGAGAAGAGGATAATAGACTGGTCAGAAAAGGGAATAGAAAAATACAAGAGAAATATAGAAAACATAGGAGACATAAGAGAATGGGAAGAATTAAGGAAAGAAATTAAAGCCGCAATAGAAAAAAGGAAGGTAAAAATCAAGGAAGAAGAGGACTGGTGGGATGAAGAGTGTAGAAGAAAGAAGAAAGA
>JACCIB010000838.1:0-79456 GCA_018906965.1 Philotrypesis tridentata
ATGGTTGGTAAATTACATAAGTGTAATTTACAATTGCACAGAATTTCGAATGAAGGAGGCTGTGACTGAATTAAGAGCGACACGCGGAATAGTTTTTTTTCAATTATTTAAATTTTGGTCATTATTAGTTTATTTCTTTCGTAATTTGTCTCTTGTATATTTTTTTTATTTCGACGGAAAAAATTTGTTTAAATTAGCGGGATCGCATTCAAATTTTGAAAATAGCGATGCGCGTGAATATTTTCGAAGAAGCGGATCAAGAAATTGAGAGATGGGCAATGTCATTGTCAGAGGATAGACTAAATGATTTATTGCAGAGATTTGAATTGGTAATTGACACGAGTAGATACAGTAATGTTGGTAGGTTAATTAGGCGTTTGCGCGGTGATTACACTGCGTATGATTTTATTGTGACGAATGAGCTTAGCGATATCGCGATGTTGAAAAGAGACGCAACTTTTCAGAAGATTATTTTGAGAGAAGAAAAATTTATCAAATGAGACGAAGTCAACGACATGGGTACGATTGAGGTTACCAACGACGTTAGAATCAGAAGCATCAGTTTTATGATGATAATGAAGAGCAAGATGAAGAGACGTTAGATGATATTTCCAAATACTCAGGATTAATGATCTAGAGTCGACCAGAGTTTCTAGTGAAGAAGAAGTTGACGTTTCAGGAGTACATCCTATTGTTACAGTAGCGGATGTGCATACGGAAGCTGAAGAAATTGTAGATCTTCAACAGCGAAAACGCTTGCACTAATATTGGTGTCGATAAAGATGAAGTTGACTTAGAAGATAAAAAAGCAGATCAAGATAATCAGGATGAAGTGAAAGCAAAATTGCAACAAGAATTAGCTGACAGCGTGAGTTGGCCAAACGTCAGAGGCCAGATGGAATGCGTATGCTGCTGGAATGGAAAGATCCATGGTTGAGCTGAGGCGGCTATTATTGCAAATTAAAAGAAGATTTTGAGAAGTTCAAAGTTCAATTCAGAGATACGTTTGTTGTGCATAGAAAACTTGATGCTCATAGTACGAAGTTGAACACGAATGCGACAAGATTTGTGTCAGGTCATACAACTCAGAAGGCTGGAACGAGTGAATTACCATTAAGAGCAGAACCCCAAGGTGTGTCTCGGAGGGGGGGGGGGGGGGAGAATCGGCTGCTTCAACAAGTAGAGCAGTTGGAGAAAATTCATCTTTTGCAAGACCAATGTACCGTGATGTTGGTAAGATTGATAAAGAATGGAAAATTCAATTTGATGGTAGCAAGGAAAGTTGTATCGAGGAATTTATTCAGAAAATGAATGAATGTAGAGCGTCATCGCATTTAGATGACACGGATTCATTGAATGCGTTACTCCATGTTATGACGGACGGAGCGTTAATCTGGTGTCGGCAAATGCGTCAGACGTGGAAGACTTGGAAAGATTTTTGCTGTGATGCTAGTAAAAGCTATGGTATGGATCAAGATATCCAGATGAAGTTGTTAGCGGAAGCGCAAGCGCGTACACAAGGAGGAGATGAGCCAGTACGTGATCACATCATGGCGATGCTAGCGATCATGAGTAGGTTGGACGATCTGCCGGAGGTTGCAAATTCCTCAGCCACAGATGAAGAATATCGGAGATCTTATTACATTAGCTAGGAATGCTGAGAAGCTAATTCACGATAAGCATCATTATAAGCCTCCTCCTTCACCTAACAGATGTTTATTGCCGAAATTGGCCTATAAAGGAACATATGTCAAGAATGTTGGGGAGAAGACAAAGAGCGTAATCGCTGTTTCGTCAGTAGCAGAACCTGCTGATTTATGTGAAGCTGTAAGGTCGTTGCAGCTGTCAATTTAAGAGGTCGTGGAGGAAAGAAATCTAATTTCAAAGGAGCGAAGTCGCAGACCCAGACTACGACTACAGTATCTGACAGCACATCGGAGAAAATAAATGCTGTTTCAGAAGAAAAGAAAAGTGCTCCTAGACAGCCACGAAGTGAGCATAATAAAGATCAGGACTCCTGGGGTCCTTGTAAACCATTTGTGAGGTGTTATGGCTGCGGATGGCCTCGACACACCACGGAAACTTGTCCGGAGTGCTCGCAGAAGAAGAGCTCTGGGAATAAATTGTCTGAAGGTAAGAAGACTTCAGAAAACTCGGGAAACGAGAATGGGAGCAAGTAGTTCAGGCCCCTACATCTCCTATGGTTTTGGCGGCCTCCCAAGACGCAAGTCAGGCTACTGAAGAAGCAGTGATGCGAATTACAGTATTTGACTCATCCAATGTTAACTGCAGTCGCTGGTGGATGCCAATGGATATTGGTGATTTTCATTTACGAGCACTTTGTGACTCGGGAGCTGCGCGTACTGCTTTAGGTCCGGTTGGATTACAGATGGCGTCAGCGCTGAAAAAAGCTATTGTTCCTTATACTGGACCAGGTGCGAATCTCGCTGATGGACAGATTGTGCCGATTTACGGTTATGTTCAATTGCCGTTCACAGTGTTGAATCAGTCGCGAATTTTAAGTGTTATGGTTTTAAGTGCACTCGATTCTGAATGTATACTCGGAACAGATTTTATGCGAACATTTAACGAGATTCTGTTACCTAGAGAGAATAGATTACAAATAGAAGGTGTCACCGAATCAGTTCCTCCAGAGACTTCTGCTCTCTCAGAAGGAGTAGCAAGCGCTCTCGCAGCCATCTGTTTAGCCGATGTTACCTCAGAACAGCGAAAAGGCCTACAAGAGCTGTTAGATAGTTGGCTTCCAGCTGGGGAAGTACCGTTAGGGTGTACACATCTGATCCAGCACAGTATTGATGTGGGGTCTGCGAGACCAATTAAACAACGTTATTATCCAGTGTCAAAGAAGATTGAGGAAGAGATGCATGCTCAAGTATTAAAAATGTTGGACGCGGGAATTATATGCCGTTCTAACAGCAGCTAGTCAAGCCCCGTAGTCATGATCCGCAAATCGGATGGTACCTACCGATTCTGTGTTGACTATCGGAAGCTTAATGCTGTTACAACCGCGAGCGCGTATCCGTTGCCATACATGGATACTATTTTGAGTAAGCTTCAGAAGGCGAGATATATTTCTACCATTGATCTCAGTTCAGCATACCACCAGATACCAATGAAGGAAGAAGATATTCCTTTAACGGCATTCACAGTATCTGAGTTGGGTTTGTTTGAATTCACCCGTCTACCTTATGGTGTAGTAGGCGGGCCTGCAAACGCTGAGTGACCGGCTCATTGGACCTGAATTGGAGCCGTACGCCTTTTCCTATTTGGATGACATTATCATCACGATCGAGACTTTCGAGGAGCATCTGCATTGGTTAGATGTAGTTCTGAAGCTAATCGCGGAAGCTGGGTTGATGATTAACCGAGGTAAGAGTAAGTTTTGCTGTGACGAAGTTAAATACTTAGGCGTCATTGTGAATCGTGAGGGATTTCGTCCAGATCCTCGGAAAGTTGCACCGATTCTGGAGTATCCGGTTCCGAATACTCTGACCAAATTGAAGAGATTTATGGGAATGGTTTCCTGGTACCGGAAGTTTTTGGATCGGTTAAGCGATGTCGCGGAGCCGTTGAATCTAGTGCTACGTGGCAATGCAAAATTCACTTGGAGTGTAAAGCAACAGGACGCGTTTGAACAAGTGAAAACTATACTTGCAACAGCGCCTGTATTACACAGACCATCGTTTGATCATCAATTTATTATCAAAACTGATGCGAGCGACAGCGGCATTGGTGCGGTACTCATGCAAGAGATAGATGAAAAAGATTACGTCTTGTCTTATGCGAGTCGCACTTTAACCTCTGCGGAGCGTAATTATTCAGTCACCGAGAGGGAATGTCTTGCCGTTCTCTGGGCAATTAAGAAATTTTGTGCATATGTGGAGGGTTATCATTTTAAGGTAGTTACAGACCACTCAAGTTTAAAATGGCTTTGTAATCTACGTAACTCTAACGGTCGATTAGCTCGATGGGCATTGGAGTTGCAGTCATGAGATTGAATATCGACCTGGCAAGGAGAATTATGTCCCAGATGCGTTATCGCGGATGTTTGAAGAAGATGATTTAGAGGAACAACAAATCGCATCTTTAAAAGACGTTCAAGAAACTATTACCGATCAGTGGTAAATACAGATGTATCAGCAAACTTTAGAAAAGCCTCACGAATTTCCAGATTGGAAGATTGTTGCTGGTAAATTTTATCATTACAAGTCTGATCCAATTCTAGAAGACGTTCTGGAAGATATGGATGCTTGGAAGCTGGTCGTGTCCAGAGATAAGATACCGCAGATACCTCGCGAATCGCATTTTACTGGAAGAAGATGTATAAAGATGTTCAAAGATTTGTTAAGTCATGCACTATCTGTCAACAGTGTAAAGTGGAACAGCTGTTACCTGCTGGTACCATGAAAAATAAGAAACTAGTTGGTCCATGGGAAGTTGTAGCCGGTGGTATGATGGATCCATTTCCAAGATCTAAGAATGGATATAGCTATTTGCTGATCCTGTTAGATGTTTTTACTCGGTGGATTGAAGTGATACCTTTGCGTAAAGCTGATGGTATTATTATTAAAAATGCTTTGAAGGAGCGTGTATTTTTGAGGTTTGGTACTCCGGAAATATTTCTGTCAGATAATGGTACGGAATTTCGTAACAAGGTTATGAAAAAGTTTTTGACAGAAAGCAGCGTTGAGCATCAGATGATATCGCCATATCACGCACAGGCGAATCCGGTTGAGCGTGTAAATCGAACGTTCAAAACGATGATCACTGCATTTATTGAGGAGGAGCACAAGCTCTGGGATAAGTATTTGCCCGAGTTAACTTTTGCATACAATACATCTGTGCAAGAGTCTACAGGAGTTAGTCCAGCTTTCCTAAACATGGGAAGAAACCCTGCGCCACCGCTTAGTACCAAGCGAAAGGAAGAAAAAGCTACTAGAGAGAATGCTCAAAAGCTTGCAGTGAAGAACTGGGTGGAGCGGATGTGTCGATTATTTGATTTGCAGTTGATTGTTGAGAAGAATATCGAACAGGCATCGCAGAAGCAAGCACGATATTATAACGCGAAATGCAGACAAGTTACATTTAACATCGATGACTTGGTTTGGAAGCGTAATCGTATTTTATCGTCTGCTATTCAAGGTATTAATGCTAAACTTGCACCGAAATTTGCTGGTCCGTTCAAGATTACTGCTAGAATTAGACATGATGATTATTCAATGATTATTGAGCAAGGAGAATGCTTTGAGAAGATACATGTTGTCGACATCAAACCGTATGTTCAAGGAGAAGATCCTGCGTTTGCTGAAGATCAAGGTGAAGCTGAAAACTCTGTTGATGTTTCTGATGAAGAAGACGGTGATCCTGTAGAAGAAGACGTTTCAACCACCAAGGAAGCGACCGTTAGCGAGAAGAATGAGTGTGAGGGGCGAAATATTGCGCTGGGTGAAAACGTGGATGTTCCACGTAAGCGAGGTAGGCCGCGTAAAACCCGAATCGTCGTTTCTCGTGATACGATGGCTCCTAAGGGGGGGGGGGAGGAGGCGACCCTCGCAGAGTCTGACGCGTCAGAAGCTGAAAACGGAAATTTACCGGTGCTTAATGCGAAATGCGGTCGACCGAAGGGTTCTAGTAAACAGCGAGAACCGCAAGTTGAATTGTCCCCGAGACGTACGCGATCAAATAGGGCGAAGGTTTAGGATAGAGTAGGGTATTAGGTAGAAGAACCCCTGAATTTTGCTGACAACAATCATCTACTACAGGACCATGAGCGATAACGCAGACCAGCTGGAGCTGGTGAGGGTGTGTCGACAGCTGAGGACGACTGTGCTGGCTCTAATTTCAGCGAAGGCCATTCCGCTGCTGGGCCCGGGGATGCGGCTTTTTGTCCGGCGTCCTGAGTCACCGGAGGACTGTGAGTCCATCTGCTTGGTGGAGGGGCAGTTGGGGATGCCGCGCAAGGACGCTGTCGTGGAGGACTCGGTGGTGGCTCCGGTGGTCGATTCCTCTCCGATCTTGACTGTTGAGCAGGAATGGGAACAGCTGAGAGGTGAGCTCGATGAGGTGCGGGATCTTCGCAAGAAGTATCGTCTCCTCATCGACTCGACCTCGAAG
The DNA here is from genome assembly GCA_018906965.1 of Philotrypesis tridentata. Classification (NCBI taxonomy): domain Eukaryota; kingdom Metazoa; phylum Arthropoda; class Insecta; order Hymenoptera; family Pteromalidae; genus Philotrypesis; species Philotrypesis tridentata. The sequence goes on from JACCIB010000838.1 coordinate 6,136, forward strand.
AAGCTGGACTCGTTCCTGGCTCGAACGGGAGAGAAAGGTGGGGAGTTGGCCGGAGGCTATTCGGGGATGGTCTATGACGAGCGTCTAGCGGAGGCAGCCCGGAACCGCTTCGTGGAAGCCAGAAATGTGGAAAGGCAGGCGTTTGCCCGTGCGTCGGAGAAGCAGCGAGAAGAGTATGGCGCTTTTATCGGTGGTGACCAGAACCAGGGCCGTCGCGAGAAGCTCCGGCAAGCCAATCTGGAGGTAGCCCGGTTGGGGAAAACCCTCTCCAAATATTGTTTTAATTGTGGGTTGTTGAGGGTGATGCGGGGTTGCGAATGCCCGAATAAGGAGCGGCACACTGAGTTTCAGCCGAGGCGTTAGCGTTTCCGCGGTACGCTGATATAATGCGTTGCGCTGTGTTGTGACCTTCCGATCTGGTGGTCAAAAATATACTTTTGTAAAAAAGAAAGCTAATGGTGTTAATTTATTTAGCCCTTATCAAAAGTCTGATTTGTTTTTTTCCTTGCAATGAAGTTTGTTTTTTTTGCATGAGTTTGATTTGAAATGCTTTATTCAAAGTTTTATTTTCTTTTGTTTTTATTTTGCAAAGAAATGCTTTATTATTTTATTCTTTTGGTCGTTTTTGCATGCTGGTGAGAGCATTGGAGAGCTGGTACGCTGTAAAAGCTACCCAGCGTCTGGAAGGGGGGCATGTGACGAGTATCGTCACGCCGCATGCATATTTTATTTTAATACATATGTTTTTATATATTTGCATGTGAGTTGAGTTTTCAGATGTTTCCGCGCACCAGAGCTGTTCGAGAGCTGATGCATTCACGAACGCGCCGTTTGGTGAAAGCGCGCGAGAGAGAGAAGCTCATGGTGTCACGTTAGGCTAGGCGAGAGATTCGATTTAGCTATCGAGCGCGCAGGCTATATCCTAAGCGAAAGAGAACGTCCATTTACAATCAACAACCGATTTATAGTATTTATTGTCGTACGAATTGCGTCTACGCGGGTGCGGATAAAGTGCATTGTACGGTTGCGGTTTGGTAACATTGGATAGGCAGCTGGATCATAGCGAGACCGCATTTTAATCGATCTTCGTGCGAGCGTACTTTGCTGATTTGTAAGTACCAGCTTTTCTGTCTCACTCTCACCAGCGCGTTTACCATCATTAGCTCTCTCCCGACTGTGATTCTGTGTGCCAAGTAAGCACCAGTGTACATATTTATTATTTACACTGTTATATCTTTTGAGTTCAATATACGCAATAGCCTTTTATCGAATGTCACGTGAGTTTCATTTGCGAGTTTTGTGTTTTCCCTGATCTCCTTTTTCTAAAACCCACGGAGAATTAAAGTAGAATAATCTACATTTAACGCGGACAATCCCCGTTACAGTTTATATAATACTACCCCCCGAAAAAAAAACCTTTTCGAGGTAAAAGGCTGGGAAGTATAAGGTCATTTCTTCGGGTAAAAATTAAAGATCAATTTTTTAACACTTGATAACCTGAATGTACCAAAAACCAAAATTTCATTTTAAGTGCTTTATTATTTGCGGTTATTTCATTATGTAAATTAAAATCAAAGTTTCGATAACAACATAGAGAATATTCTAGTTATTAATTTTTTCCTTCCTACCTGTCGATAAAAAATGTATTTATAAGTATAAATGAATTTATAAGAAATGTATTTATAGGTTGTAACGAGAGATTAGACCGCGCTATTCGAGCAGCGCGCGCTCGTTATGTGGCACGATGTGAACGTAGCAGCAAGCTTCGTTCGTGTATTATGGTAAGGGATGCGCGGGGGAAGAATAGGATAAGGCCCGCGCGCCGAATAGATCAAATTCGATTTGACCGCGCCGGTGGGTACTTCGCGTGCAATTTATACCTTGTGCAAGGCCACCGTTGTGCCCGAGCGACGCTATATCTTAATCGGCGAGAACTCAAGGTGATTGAGGATCAACTCCATTCTTGTGCTGGAGAAGGGACGCCTTCTCCAAGTTATCCTCGAGGACTTGAGAGCGATTCCCGTAGAAGAGCAGCGGCTCGTGTTTGAGTGCGGAGGAAGCCACGCGTGCTTCGCACGACTGTAAGTCGAATTTCATACAACGTACTTTCTTGGCTAAGTCGCCGTTGACCGAGTATTCCCCGCCACGGAATACTCGTTCCTTCTTTGTTCAAGTGCGAGCGAATTTCTCTCCACTGTCGCGCAAGCGACCATTGACGCGGACGTTTATATTACTTTATTTTACAATACACGAGTCAACGACTCAATTCTCTAACGTTATTTTCCGAGTGTTAATTTCCTTGTATTCTCACTTCGTCCTTTCGTCCGAATCCAAATAGTATTTATTAGCAAGGTAAGGTTCGCCGAGAAGCTACGCCGGGGAGTGTAAGAGCTTATACGCAGGTAAGACTCGGTGACGCGGCGACAAACCGTGGTCGCCACGCTAAAGCCAAATTGCCCCGTTACAAGGTATAAATGAATTTATAAGAAATGTATTTATAAGTATAAATGTATTTATAAGATAAATGAATCTAATCATCTCTTCGAGTAACTTGGTATTTATTATATCTTACACTAATTATGACATCGAGCCGAAGGCGAGGGTGGCAAAAACGAGATATGGGCTGTCCGAATGTACTCCCGTGGTGCGTAATAATGTCGCTTCTATTGCCCGAGAGCGAAAGTAGTACTTTCGGCACAGTGTGGAGAAAAAGGTGTTTTAATCAGTTCAAAAATAGTTATGTTAGGATGTATGTCTTTTTTTACCTTCATTTATACTTATAAATACATTTCTTATCGACATGTAGGAAGGAAAAAATTAATAACCGTATACAATAAACCCGCTAGAATATTCTCTACGTTGTTATCGAAAGTTTGATTTTAATTTACATAATGAAATAACCGTAAATAATAAAGCACTTAAAATTAAATTTTGGTTTTTGGTACATTAAGGTTATCAAGTGTTAAAAAATTGATCTTTAATTTTTACTCGAAGAAATGACCTTATACTTGCCAGCCTTGTACCTCGAAAAAGTTTTTTTTGGGGGGGGGGATGATTTTGCTACTTTTAAAAGGTATATAATACCTAAATTATAAAGAATAGTTAAAATCAATTCAATATTTTATAAATTTAAAAAATTAATGTACATAATCTGATGTATTATTGTAATAATAATTATTTTTTCAACGCCATCTGTAGAGCAAATAGATATATATTTTGAATCATGATTATTTAAATAGAAATATCTATCTTTTCTACACAATCCTAGAGGTAAATAGAATAGGGCATTTTTTTCTTTTATTGACATTAAATTTTATGCTAAGGTCCATATTATTTTTATCACAAATATACAAAAAATAAAATCTATAAACTTGTGTTTATTATTTACTTTTACGAGATTCAAAATAATACATACACTTATCTTTATAAGAACTTATATAATTTGACTTTTTCATAAATACTTACACTGTTGACTTCATGCCTTTTGTGTTTAAATTTTCAGTTAGGTAACAATATGAAAATCAAAATTATAAGTTTTTAGATAAACTTAATTACAGGTATTGTTTTAATATGTTAAAACAAACTTATGCATAAAATGTCAGCCCTCTAGCTATGATAGATATTAAATGAGTGTAAAGAATGTAATTGAAATAAGTGATCATCCACAAGTTGCGAAAGCTGCATTTTGCATATTTCGGTCTTTACCTCATTTAAAATCTGTTATAACTAGAAGGCTGAAATTTGGTATCCAAATTTGTTTTAACATGTTAAAACAATGCATACAATTCACTCGATCCAAGAACTTATATTTTTAATTTTCATGTAGATATACTTACACCATTGATTTCATGGCTTTAGAATCTAAATTGTCAGGTATGTAACTATTTTGCTGAGCCGTTTCGACTTGAAAATTCTCATACTATTGCTCTGAGTGACAGACTTGTCAACTCATAAGTTTTCGTTACCTTTTACAAAGCAAAACATGCATTTCCCTTGGGAAAATACTCGTTACATCCAAGATTTGGAAACTGTATATGTTGGAGATTCATGTATACGAACGCGGACAGACCTTTATGCCAACGTCAATTGAGATGCTTGAGGAAACGACTTCACTACCGAATTTACTCACTGAAGCCGATTTTATCGCTTTGATGGGCAAGCATGGTATTGGCATTGATGCTACTCATGCTGAGCACATTGAAACTATTAAGAGTCGACAGTACGTGGGTCTGCGAGATCAAAAATATTTGATTCCAAGAAAATTGGGTATCGGTCTTGTTTTGGGCTACGATAGGATGGGTTTCCAGATATCGAAACTATATTTCAGGGCTGAGCTTGAAAACGAATTAAAATTGTAAGTTATATTTTTTTTTAAATCCAGAATTATTATAGTTGTCACATGGTATTGTTATTTTCAGAATCTGCGATGGCTTGAAGCAGCCTGACGAGGTACGCCAGAGGATGATAACTAAGTACCGCGATGTCTTTTGTGAAGCGCTAATCAAGGCGAATATGATTGACACTGCCCTCGTGGAATATTTGGACGAACAGCCAGCGATAATCGAGCAAACTAAAATAGCTGCACCTGTCGAGGACGTTCCGATCTTAAAATGTCTCAAGTGTAACTCTAATATTATGGTAGTAAAGACAAAGCGTTAGGGTAGTGGCAAATTTATAGATTGCATGGGATATCCTACGTGCAATAATGTCATCTGGCTACCCAACGCAGTCGAAGACATCGAGATTCTTAACGAAGGTAATTGAAAACAGTGCAATTAAAAACAATAGTGTATATAATAGTTACTTTCTCTTTCAAAAAAATATATCAGATTAGAAATTAGTTTTGATTTTTTCGACAATTCATTCAATTTGCTTGTCAAAGAATTTAGTATGGAGATGACTGATGTGATTGACAAATGCGTTAAAACAAATAAGTGGGAAGTTCATCTGGTTTTTTAATTATACGCTTATTTTAGAATAGGAAGTTATAATGTGAAAAGTAACGTTTTAACGACTGTTGTTGTGTGACATTAATACATTTAACGATCTAGTGCTAAATGATAAAACGAAATAGAGAGAAAAAAGAGTAGTAGATAGTAAATAGAAAGTCATTAGTTATGTACGCTCGATGAGTCAATTTGTTAAGAAAAAAATGTATAATTTTAATATTGTCTAATAATGGCAGGGTGTAAATGAAATGTATTTAATAATTTGTAATAAATAACAGTAATTTAAAAAAAATATTTTTTAAATTATTCAAAAATTAAAAATATTACAAAAAAATGAAATTATTAAAATTGCTATAATTCTAATTATAAAAAAATGAAATTATTTTTAAATCATAAAATTAAATTATTACATAAATTAATGTTAATTTAATTGGTTAAGTATAGGGTTTAGTGGAAGTTATTATTAGTTGATGTTGAAGGATTTTCAGTGTTTGTAGAATTTGTAACAGTGAATGTTGTAGGCATTGGATATGTGAATGTTTGTGGTATTGGAAATGTAAATGTTTTTGGCATCGGAATTGAGATGTTGGTTGTGTGGATGTCGTGGTTAGTGAAGTGCTAAGTGTTTGTGAATTGTTTATCAATGTTGTATTGGTTGAAGTAGGCAGGTTTTGTGTGTTTGTAGACTGATTTTGAAAGTTAAATGTTTTTTACGGTATAAAAGTTGTTGGTGTAAATGTTGTGACTGGTGAAGTGTTTAGTGTTTCTGAATTGTTTATTGACGTTGTATTGGTTGGACTACGGTTTTGTGTGTTTATTGTAGACTGGTTTGAAAAGTTGAATGTTTTTGGCGGTGGAGAGGCAAATGCTGTTGGTGGCAGAAAATCAATTGGAAGTGTAGTTGGTGGAGAATAAAATGTTGTTGGAAATGTAAGATAGGAATATGTTGTCGGATAAGTGTTTGGTGTTGGAGGGATGAAAGTTTTAATATAATTATTTTTATCTGTCTTCGTATAATATGGATTGTTATCTTCTTCGTGTGAGTATGGTTTTGCATTGTTTTGTTTGAAATTAGATTGATTGTATTTTTGTTGTCTATAATTTTGATGATTTGTATTTTGTTTTCTTGATACCTGTAAAAAATGGAAGTGGTCATTCCACAAGTTTTTAGTGTTCCTTCTTGTTTTATGAATTGCATTCCATTTTTGTTTAGAGTTCATCCATCTTTGATAATTATTTTTTTGATGGTTTGTGGTTGATTCTATACTTTTTTTTTAAATTATTGATTTATTAATATTATTGTTTAGTTATTTATTATTTTAAATAATATTTAGGTCTCAATCATTATTCACCAAGTTCGAGCGATAGATTCATATACTGTAATATTTAGATACGTACTTTCAGTAGACTCAGATACTTCACTTATTGTGTCATCTGAGCAATATTCAAAGATTCCATTAAGATCTACAATTATTTTATTTGATTTAGTTATAATTTAATTATAATAGAATCTTTTATACGGATAGTTAGATAATTACCTTGAAATTTTAGTCGAAGTCCTTGTCTAAAATACATTGCTTTGTTGTGACCTTTGATTATACTTTCTAAATATTCAATTTTTTATTTGCCTTTGTAAGCTTACATTTTAAATTATTAATTGCTTCCTTTTGATTTTCAATTAATTTATCTTTGTTTAATTGTTCATTATTGATACTGAGATTATCTGTTATATTCTTAAAATAAAATTATACGCGTTTAATTTTTTAATGTTAGGTTAAATTGTTTTTAGAATTAAGAGCTTTAAATATTTTACATATAATTAATCTATTTTTGACTTACTTGTGTTAAAGTGGTAGTTTCTTCAGGGACAGCAATTATTACTTCCATGTTTGGGTGCTCCATTGTTTATTGCTTTTATTGCTTTTTGTCGTAGAAGAGGTGAATCGTAAAATGATTTTTCCGTTATTTTTTTTAAATTCTTGAGAAATAGAATAATTTTCAAACCAGACCATTAAATTTTTTAAAATAGATATATTACATATATATAGGTCATCTGTCGCAGGGATGCCAACTGTATGAAATTTGAATAACTTTGAGTATTTCTTTCTGCTTTGCTGATTCGAATATTTCAGATTGAGGCACATTCATTTTCTACTTGTTGTAGGCAATTGTGAGCCATTGCAGTGATTTGCAGGTAAATAGTTAAATATATATGTAAATTTTGGTTTTATTCTTAATGGATATGATACATGTGATAAGGGCGTATATTCTAATGCAGTTGTATACTTTCAGATTACACATAAAAGGGGGTCAAGAATTTAATCTAGAAGTTTCTTGCTGAATGTTGTAGCCTCCACTTTTGCTTTAACGAGTGTCATCGCATCATGAAAATGGCTCTTCAGTTGATGTTGAAACTATTTAGAAATTGCAAAAGATGTTTAATTTTGCTATAGAAAAAAAAACAAACAAATTGCACAGTCAATTACCAACAATGGTCTATGTGGGATCGAATTGCACCATTGGGTAGTGAATTATATCTACACCAACATTTGAATACTAAGAATTTTCGAGTGTCGATAAAAAAAAATTGTATTTTTTGCGTGAAATACTTAGAATTTAAGTTATGGTCAAAAGATTCTTTTTCGAGAATCTAAAAAATATTGGCATATTTTTTATTTTTATATATGTGGGATTGAGCCCAAATTTACTCTGTCGTGATATCAACATTGGAAGAGTTTATAAAAAAACGTTTGATCGATTGAAGCTAATTTCGCAGAAATAATCGTGGTCAACTGACATCTTTTTTTTTAAAAAGTCAGTTTTTGAGTTTTAAAATGTATTGAATCATTCTAAGTGTATAATCGTTGTGGTCAAAAATTGTAGTTTCAAAATATCTACAACTTTTATATTTAATATTTTTATGTAAAACGTATACCTGGAAATTTTTATTATAAAAAACGAATTATTGTAATGTTAAAATTCGATTTTAGCTTGTTGAGTTTTAAAATGCATTGAATCATTCTGAGCGTATAATTATTATGGTCGAAAATTGTAGTATTAAAAAATCTACAATTTTTATGTTTAATATTTTTATGTAAAATGTATACCTGGAAATTTTTATTATAAAAAACGAATTATTGTAATGTTAAAATTCAATTTTAGCTTGTTAACTTCAATTCTAAGCATTTTCGACTGTTTATGTCAATAGGAAAAAGTTGTATCTTTTGAAGATCTATAATATTTCCGTTTAACATTTTTGTGTGAAATGCTTAGAATTTGAGCTGTGGGCAAAAAACCGTTTTTCCAAAATCTAAGAAATGCCCGCATATTTTTTGTATATATGGAATCGAGTCCAAAGTTATCCTGTCACGATATTAACATAGGAAGAGTTTATATAAAAAAATTGGGATCGATAGGAGCTAATTTCGTAGAGATAATCGTGGCCAACTGAAATTTTAGTTAAAAATACATGTAAAATTAATCATAAAGAGCTCCCATTTGAACAATTAGTCGGTAATCATAAAGGTAAAAAAAACGTTTTTTTGTATATATAAGAGCTGCACTGTATTAGATTTTTAGCCCGATTGGTCGAAAATTGGCTAAGATGTGGCAGGTAACAGTTTTTGCAATGATAAAACTATAAGGCATTTCCGCGTTGCGGTCGTGCCTAAAAATCGTTACCAAAGCAATGAGATTTTTTAGATAGGAAATCCAATTTCTTATTTTTGACAAGCAATATTTTGATTTTTAGCTCTTCTCTAAAAAAGTATTTTATGCGTTTTTGACGAAACCTGCTTCATTGAGGAGCTAAAAGTTCATGAAATAGGCAAAAATGTGTAAATCAGTGATTTCGCCATGAAATGTAATCCTCTGTAATGCGAAGATAATTTATGGAGAAAAATCTGAAAACAATGATAAGATCCCATGACATGCTCCAGAAAAATTTTCAAAGTTTTTTTGATAGGGTGTTAAAAATTTCATCTTCGATTTTATAAAGAAAATATTACTTTATAAAAAACAATTTATAAACATAAAAGGTAAAGCCCTCTATTCGGAATCATCCTGAACAGACGAATTTTCAAACTCCTCTTCATCACTACTACTCAATATCAAGCTTCTCATTCCGTCCGTTAATTTCTTATGCTTTTTATGTCTTACTTGTCGACTCAAGGAAGTTACGGGGTCAGAACTTAAAAGTAGTCTTCTAATTATATCCAAATTCGTATCAATTCTGAAAATATTTTTTATATATTAGTTAATGCGTTCGTTATAATTTTTTATTTGATGACAAGTAATGTTAAAAGCTAATATATTATTCATGCTAGTACACATTAATATAAATAATTATTTTTGGTATCATTGAATAAAAGTATATAGATTTAACATAACGGCTATGGTGTTCTCGATATAATACGATATCCATGTATAATTAACAATACATGTATTGAAGGAGGCATGTAGTACTATGGGTACAGCGCAATGTAGCATGCAGCTGTTCGTTTGCAGTAGTCGTGGAAAGCCTACACATCAATATTCTTTCTAGATGATAAGACACCTAGAATCGTTTGGATTTTAACCAATAAAATTTCGTCGAAACCTAAACATGGCACAATACAATGGCATATAATTCTAATTTAACATATTATCAAAATATTTTTTTAATCAAAATAAAATAATGTACATGCACGTAAGAATAGTGACTCTCACTCTCATTTACTGACAAGCTCATAGTTATACAAGCATCATTTTGACCTCACTATTATTTGTATAGATAATACATAAAATAGATATTATACTTATGAGAATTTCTGCCAAAAAGTCCAGTCAAACGAGTCCAAAACCGCAACTTTGTTATTTTTGAGAGGACACTATCGGACCATGCTTCATTCCGTAGATCATTGCGAACAAAATATTAGTGTCTGTCTAGTCAAAATCATATGCCAACGAAAAGCTACAAGCGAAAAGCCGAAAAAAGAATTAGCAACAGCTCTATAATCTTTTAGATTTTTTTTCATGCATGCTGATATAAAGTACACTAAAAGACCTTTTATTTCCATATAACATTTTCCAGATCAGATGTACTGTCATAAGATGTGCGCGTTTGAACGAGTTTTGTTTTAGGTGCTTACGAAAACTGTCTATTTTATGATCTCCTTCTAACTTTATTCCTTCCAACTTATTTTTTTAACGTTCACTTACGTTTTTAACATTTAACAGCTTAAATTAAAGATCTTGTCTTCTACTTCTCTGCCAATAAGTCTACATTAAATTTTTTTAATGTAGTGAACTACATATATATGCTTCATAAGTAAGTCGATTTTTGCAAACATACATATAGCACCTCACGTGACAAATAAAATTAGATTTACTAAAATAATTAAAGTAGTAGATGAAAAGAGCTTCAATTTGAGCTATTAAAGTTTCAAAACGCAAAATTGGATAAAAAATTAGAAGTCTTTAAAGAAAGAGAAAAATCTCTAGATTTTGCCAAAATCGAGTAATTTCATGGAAAATTACAGTATTTGCCTTTTCTCAAATTCTTGTACCTTCCGATCCAACCTATCGTTTTCAAAGTTTGATAGCTCAAATTAAAACCCTTTTCTTCTACTTTTATGTTTTTCGATAATAAAGTTCGATTTTTTAAAATCAAGACATTCTTTTTCTTCAAATGCTTCTATAAACTTCTGATTTAATTTGGGCATTTTTATAAGTTTAATAGCTCAAATTAAAGCTCTTTTCTTCCAATTTTTTGCTAATTAGTCTAAATTGTTATTGATCACGTAATATGCTATGGATATATTCCTATTAGTTGAAACCATATGCCAACAAAGTGCTACAGGCGAAAAACAGAAAAATATTTACGCACGCTAGATACGCACGATTGAAGACAACGAGCTTTGTTTGAGGTGCTAAAGAAAATAGTTCATAGAATGTTTTTTTTTTATTCTTCTTTTTGAAAACGTTTGATCTAAGCATTTGTTTTTAACGTTTAATAACTTCAGTTAAAGATCCTTTCTTCTACTTTTCTGTCAATAAGTCTAAATTAAAATTTTTTAATGTATATATGCTTCATAAGTAAATCGTTCTTTGTAAACATATATGTATATCAGTAATGATATGACAGAGAAATACTTAAATCTGAAATAATATAAGGAATGGCGTAAAACCAAGAGATAATAGCCCTTCATCTTGGCATTATCTATCAAGTAGCTGTCAGCAGATGCAATTATGTCACGTTACGGCCTGATGTTTATTCACATTTTTCTCTCCAATGACTGAATATTTTGATTCGAAAATTTGCTCCATGACTGATAATGCCAAGACGAAAAGCAAGTATTGCTTGGTTTTGCGCAATTCATTATATTATTTGCGATCTAATTATTTTTCTGCTGTGCCGTTATCGACCGGTCACTATGAGTTTCAAACACTCTGAAAAGAACATTTTTCTACAGAAAAAATCAGTTATAGACATAATCATAAAATTACACATTCTAAAGCGAACAAACATTTTCAATTAAAACTCATTATTCAAAGTTTTTGAACAAAGATAAATTTAGTTATATTTTTTATTAATATATAAATTAATGGTTGTTAGCGGAGAATTTACTGAACTGGGCTACTCTTCGCTGCAAACTTATGAATTGTACTAGTCGTAACTGCGAAAATCGGGTAGCGTAGATAGGTCGATCGAACGAGATTATTCATCGCTACAAAATTGTGAACTGCACTAGTCTTCGCTGCAAAAATTAGATAGCGCGGAGGGATCGATTTAATTGGACTATTTTTCTCTGCAACTAGTTTTAACTACTAATATGAAGTAAACTGGTCTTCATTACTAATCTAAGCTGCACTTTTCTTTGTTAGCAGTGACGATATGCGTGTACAACTCTAATAAAAAATCACATTTTTTCGAGATCTGATGGAAAAAGCTACAAATAATTATATCATCAAGTTTTGTATTACCACATGCAAACAAAAACCTAATAAGTAAATTACAGCAAAATTTAAAAAATACTCCGAGTATATGTAAAACTTACTAAACGATCTAAATAATTTAGTCTATCTAGAAAATTACACATGCCCATAAAGTGTTACGGGTAGATTTAAAAATGAAATTAAATACTGGACCTGTAATTCTTGAAACAGTATGACAATTATCGAAAAATTTTCTAGCAGTGTTGCCATCATTGGTACTTCCAAATCCTTGTTTAGGCGTATCCACTTGAATTCCAAAAGTTTTTCGAAGATTTTCAGTGATTTCCTTTCTTCTTTCATTTATAATGGGCTTCATATCACGAGGAATCTGTATAATAAATATAATAGATTTAAGAATTTTTTCTACGAAAAACAATTTGTGATACGCAAGTGACAGACAGTTTAACATTTGCAGTAAAATGAATTACTTGTCATTACTCTGATGATAATTTGAATATTTTAATCAAAGCAGAAATTGTCAAATATCAATCATAAAAAAAACTATCTATTTATTCAACAAAAGCGGATTAATATCATATAAATTTATTGTGAAATAGATAACTGTGATAAATATAATATTTATATTGAATAATTTTCCATTTTATATTATTACACTTATGTTCCAGTGCCTCAACTTTATATAAAGGATACCGATTTGAATATGCAAAACAGGAAATTCATATAACAGTACTTTAATAAATGAATGCAAAAGATTTTTGTTAAAAAGAAGTCTTTTAAATGCCCATAGAATTATAGTAATAATAATAATTCAATAAATGTATAAAAACAAGAGTTATTTTTCATTGGATTTTGAACTATCTATAGAATTTTTGTAATATGTACATGGATACGATTTTTATAAAAAAGACATGTTATTCTTCACATACTGCCTATATAAAGTCAGGTCAGAGTTCTGTCATCGATCATTATTTCAATATGAATATTGTTTGGTAAAGTTTGTGATCTAATTTTTGGGTGATAATATTTGTTTAAAGATCAAGCATATATGATGAAGCAAAAACTAATAAGCATTTAAAATTCTTAACAAGTTTTATATTTATTGTTGTCTATACTAATACCGTATTAAAAAAGTAAAACAAACAAGTTTGTTTTGTTATTAAATGAAATACTGTCGAGGTAATGACCTGAGGGTCCTGAAGCCTGAAATGAAGATAGAATACCGTGGAATTAGGTATTAAGGTATCACTTATTGATTAATATTACTATTATCTTAGCATTGGAAGAATATAAAAATTAATAAATAAATGCATATCTGAATAAGTGTAACGCACTTTCATCAAAATGACTTTATTATTCCTCCGTGTTTTTTCAGTAATTATTATGTGAATTTATCGATCTCTACGAGATAAAGTATGTAGCAAAAAGGTGAAATAACTTACACCATTTTTCCTACATATTGAACCTCGCAGAGATCGACAAATTCACACAATAATTATTAATAATAAATCCAACCCCCTTGAAAAAGCTCTGTAATGTCGTATACTATATTACTATATTCAATCTCAGATACAAGTAAATTTAGTTCATTAATTATTCAAAATGCATCGAATTTCATTCCCTCAGATTATGAAACTTCAATGAATATGCATCATTTAGTAATATAATTTATAAAATATAAGATATTTTCCTAAGCAATAATTTTATTACCAATATAATCGAAATAATACTAAATAAAATATATAGTAGAAAATTTCTAGTTTTATGATTTTCCATGTAGAATTCAGGTTGTACGACCTATGCGATAAATTGTCTTGAGTTTTCAGTTTAATAACAAAATAAACCTCTCCATTAAGTTCTGCTCTTGTTATAAGTAAATACCAATGCGTAAATTTTATATTTCGAAGGTTATACTTACTTTCCAATGTTTAGTTTCCTCCATACCTAGCCGGCAAGAAATATGCAAAACGCATTCCAATGCACGGATGTGTGCATGCAATATTGGAAGCCCATATTTTAAAGCCGATTCGTTAATTGGTACATTTTCCATTTCATATAGATTATTTAATTGTGATATTTTAGTACCACATATGTGACAGCTTTGACTAGAGCTGTCATTCAAGACAGAACTTACCTTTAAAAAACAAATATCACATTTGAGATTGCAATGGAAAACTTCAATATCTTTACTATATTTTATGGAAAATTAATTTGTGGATACATGTAACAAATAGAAAATGTTTTTTGGTGCAGAATACGTAAAATCCAATTTAAAATTTATTTCACGTACCTTTAACCGTATTTTCTGTACTCTACATAAAACCAGTAGACATGTTTTCGAAGAAATTTCACGATTTTTCAGAATTTGACATTATATTTTGAATATATCGGCAAACGTGAAAGAAAAATAGTATTTTTTTAAAAAAAGCACTTTAAATACGTGTCGTACAGTATTTAGAAGATATATAAGAACTGTTTATAGTAATTATTATTCGATTCACTCCACAATCTAACATACATATATTTTCTAAAAACAGTATTTTTCATCTCAGGACTACGAAATAGTTGAAATAAAAAAAATTTTCGAATTAAAAATTTTTTATCGTTACAAAGCTTCCTCTTCGAGAAAGCAAAAATCCCGATCAATACGCATACAACAGTTTATTCGATACTCTGGAAAAATTAATAGTGTAGCGATTGCATGAAACTATACTGTTACATAATTGTAGAAATTGTAATATTGCAGATTTTTTACCTTCCCATCAATCGTCGTAAGAGATAGATTACATTTTATTTTATATCTTCCTATTTTCATATGACGAAGATTCAAAATTTCATTGTTTATGGAATCTTCCTCTTTTTTAATCAGTTCAACAGTTTCCTTTGCAAACTGTATACGGAATGGACGACACAAACGAGTTAATGATGGACTTAAGTTTTGCCAAATGATTGCTCCTGTTTCGTGGTAAATAAGTTGCAGTGAAAAAAGTGATGAACAGAATAAATGTTCATCACATCCTTCTATCTCACTCCAACGTTGTTTATAAGAATTACAAGCTGTGCCATCAAATCCGTATTTAAATTCCATAAACAACGTTTCACCTCTTATCTCTGAGTGAGGAAGTTTCAAAAATTCTATGAGACGAGATGTGGTGTGATATATAATATCTTGTAATGGAACTTCCATGAGTGACTCATTAACAAAGATATTGTCCGGATAAGTCTTTTGCTTAGCTTCTATAATCTATAACAAATAAAATGAATATTGGCTTTTCATGCTTGTTAAGCATCATTAATACAATAACTGACAATCCCTAAATAAATTATAAGGATAAGCATAAGGTATAAGTGCAATTAGATATGTACGAAAGATTTTTCTTTTAATTAATGTAACTCAAAGTTTAACACTAAATATTAAAGATATCATAAATATAAAGCACGACAAGGGTAATTATCTTTATAACGTTTGAAATACTTAGATTTATTGAGAATGTACTTTAGAAAAATAAACCAAATGTTACCTTGTGATATGGTGGATTTAAAAGATGATTATTTTGCAAAGCTGCATTTCTAATCTGTAAATATGTATCTTTGCTCATGTTTGTATTAATTATCAGAGCTAGTGCTTCTTCAGGAGTTATAGGTATTGGTTCCTTTACATGCACTTTCCGATAAATGGGGCTAGTGGAATTTTGCGAAGCAATTCATTTCAATAATTTGTTACCACTTGGATTGCCAGTGACTTTCAAAACTTGTTCAGTAGCTTTTATTAAAACTTGTGGCTCATAAGCTTCTCTAACATCTCTTACCCTTCTTTTATTCGGCACTATTGAAACTTCATTAGTTTTCACAGAAGGACAAGCACGTTTGTTACTAAGATTTCTTTGCAACGTGCAAGATGATATAAACTTGTTTGAAAAAAGAAGTTTATTGAAAAATTGTTCCACTTCGCTTTTACTTCAGGTTTTAAGGAGTAAAGTGAGATATTACACATTTGATTTCATCTACACAAACGCTTAGTCGTACACGCCGCAAAGAAATTTTAGTAAATAATATTCCCTTATAATAATAGATTTGTGAGACGAAAAATTAATATTTTTCAGAGTTCAACAGCATAAATTGAAGATCTGAAGGAACACTGCAAAATATAAGAAATTCCCTTATAGTCACATAAATAATGATATATTTACAGCCTTCCAAAAATTTCCAGTCGTTCACCCTGTCATAACCCCTTAATACTATAGGGCAGAAAACATTATGTTTTATTAATTTTATTAAAATATCACACATATAAAAGTGTATTACGAAAATTATTATTATTCAATATTATGAAATTGTTTTAATACATATCATCAGAATATGAAAAGGCTATATCTATATCTATAACTATAATGTATACGTAACATAGTACATAATTTAAAAACAAAATTTATAACGAATGAGTTCCTACATATAATAGTAACTCACTTTAAAATCACAAATTGCTAAAAAGTTAAAGTATTTTACGAATATTATTATTATTATAAATAAATATTAAGAAATTGCTTTAATAAATATCATCAGAATATCAAAGGCATTGAGTAAATAGTACATAGAATCTAAAAAATAATATCTAACTAAATAAACTAATAATATTCGTAAAATACTTTAACTTTTTAGCAATTTGTGATATTAAAGTGAGTTACTATTATATATAAGAACTTATTCGTTATACATTTTGATTTTAAATTATGTACTATGTTACGTATACATTATAGATATGAGTATAGATATAGCCCCTTCATATTCTGATCATATGTATTAAAACAATTCATAATATTAATAAAACATGATAATGTTTTCTGCCCTATAGTATTAAGGGCTAAATTATAGTATTCAGGGTTAAATTATAGTATGCAGAGACTAGAAGTGATTCTCTACAATAGACCGATCAGAATTTAAATTTATTTCCAACCATATTAAATTACTTCATCTTGATGAAATACACTTCCCTGAATTTTTTCAGATTTTTTGCATAGATTCTCTCTGAGCTACAAGTGGTCAAAGTAGGTAAAATCAGGGTTCTTTGCATTTTACTAAAAATTCATAACTCCTCAGGGAACCATTTTTCACTATAGACATGGAGAAAGTTTTTATTAGAAAAATTTATCTAGTTTTCAATAAAAAAATGTTTGAAGTCATATATATGTTGTAAGAATGTTGCCGTACATTTCTCTCTTAACTTTATTATGTGCAAATATGCCCTTATATAACTCGTTTTTGGTGTAGAGCCTTTATTTATTGCTAAAAATAAAAATATTATTTGTCAAAATTAAAAAATTGCATATCCTAGCTGAAAAAAATATATACTAAATAATAAAAAAAATTCTAAGAGAGATAAATTTTATTCTTGAGATTTTTCTTAATTTTTCATAATTATTTATGGCTAAACAGAAAAATATCATTTCTCAAAATTAAAACATTGCGTATCCTATCTGAAAAAAATATACTATAATAATAAAAAAAATTTTATGAGAGATAAATTCTATTCTTGAGATTTTTCTTAATTTTGCCAAAAATCTGAAAAAATTGAGGTGTATTTTGTCAAGAACAAGGAAAAAAAATTTTGATCGGTCGATTTCACGGAGAATCATTCATATTTATGACAGTATATTAATATACGAAATCTCTAATATTGCAATAAATAATAATTACAAGAAAAAATAGATGTTTTGATTGCATAATTAACTGTTCAAATGTACTCTAAACTTTCTGAAGGATTCGAAAGTTTTATGAAAACTTCAGAAAGCTTACAATCAGTAAAGGTAACTAAATACTCTATGAAAACAAATGTGTGCGTGTGCTTGTGCGTGCACGTGCGTGCGTGCGTGCGTGTGTGTGTGTGTGTGTGTGTGTGTGTGTGTGTGTGTGTCTGAGTAATTCATTCATTATTTATACCTGGTTCGTAATATTCGTCGCTTGCTTCAGCAATGTCATCCAGATAATTATCGTGGTTTCCGTATGAAATGGTAAAGTCACTGTTTAACCATTTAGTATTTTGCGACTCAAAGTAACTGTACCCTTGCTTTGTTTTGTTCACCTTCGCTAATTTCGCATAATAATTGTTGAAAAATCCGGTTCTCAGTCGTGCACGTAGCTCAGAAATAGCTGACGAGTCTCTTATTTCAAATTTTTCTGATACGTATGTCACAACCTTCCTCTTTCTCTCTTCCCGAGTAAGGTTTTGGTGTTTCACAAGTTCATTAACAAGTTCACTATTTTGTAATGTTATTGTATTCATTTTGTAAGTATTTATAAAGTAAATAAACAAATAAAGAAAAACAACAAAATAAATATGCTTGTTGGCTTTATCGATCTCTCCGAGGCAATCGTGTAGAAAAGGGTTAGAATAAAAAGGCCCTTTTCTTATATCGTCAACGTTTCGGCGAACATTGTCGCCCTCATCAGGACACTGTCGAAAGTTTTTATTGTAAATATAAATATAAAGTTACAGAACAATTTTTTAAAAAACAATATTTTTAGAGAACTTACATATCGGAGCTGTCGTGATTTTTGTACATCTCAATGATGTTTTTCCCCCGGCTATTTAATAGCGGGGGACGAGAGACGCCGAGCGACACAGTTATTATTTGTATTGCTCTGTCGGCTAATTTCTCAGAAGTGAGGAAGTAGCCAACAGCCGTCGCTTATATATAATGCGCGCGATTCCTGATCTTTAGCGCGGTTTTGTTTACAAGTGACGTCACACATCACCTCATCTGTTCGATGTACATAAACAGAATACATGTATTCACATTTAACTTTTCAGCTGGTAAATCAAGTGTGTGTATACATTATTTAGTTTTTGGGTATCCTCCTTTTTATTTATACCGTTTTTCTGTAAATGTATGTACATCATTTCCGAGATCAATCTTTTATTTAGATTACTCTCCCTGTCTTTAATACGGTAATCTTCGAAATTGAAAACATGGTTGTACTTTTCTTTATGCTCGGAAATGACATTGTCTTTGGATTTCCTATGCTCCTCCACACGTGTACATACATTTCTTTTTGTTTGGCCGACGTATGTGGCAGTGCAGTCATTACATTTAAGTTCGTAAACAACATTATTTTCCAAGTGCTTTTCTTTTTTATCTTTACCCTTTACAATAATATTGCACATGTGACTATATATCTTCGGAATAGTTGTTATGTTGTTACGTCTCAAAGAATGCTGCACACGCTCATAGAAACCGCCGATGTATGGTATGCCAACGCAATTACGATATGTATTATCCCTTGACCGTTGTTGTGGTTGTCTCGTTGTTTTGACTTGCGACAGTCGTTTTTTGACATATTTATTAATGAACTCAACAGGGTAATCATTTTTGAGCAGCAAATTCTTAACAATATTAATGTTTTTCTGATGAAAACATCTACTTGATAACCTTACTGCTCGATCAATTAAATTGTACACCATGGCAATTTTTTGGTTAATCGGATGTTGAGATTTAAAATGCAAAAATCTGCCAGAGAAAGTTGGTTTTGTGTACCAATCAGTTTTTATATTACCTGCTTCATTCACCAATAAAACGTCTAAAAAGCTTATGGATTTGTTTACTTCCATTTCATGTGTAAATTGGAGTCTATTGTTATATGAATTCAATACTCTTAATGTTTCATTTACTTTTGTTCTTGGAATACAAGTGATAATATCATCGACATATCGGAAAAAGAACACTGGTTTATACGTTAATTTCGAAATACATTCCGTTTCGAGATCATCCATGACAATGTCAGCGAACAGTCCCGAAATCGGAGAACCCATAGGTGTGCCAAAAAGTTGTTTGTAAAATTTACCATTAAACTGGAAGTACGTATTCTCCATAAGCAGATCGCAAGCATGCAAAATTTCATCAAGTGGAATTTCCAACTTCCTCGCTATTTGTGCATAACGTCTTTCAATGCTTTGCATGACTAGTGTCTTGTCGATGTTTGTATACAATGACTTTACATCTAAGCTGACAATACAGTGGTCATTCGGAATATTTATATTTCTTATTTTTTCTATGAATTCGTAGCTATTTTTTATGTACGAGTTCGGCTTATCTATGCTATTTTTTAAAACCTTGAATAAATATTTTGATAAAAAATATGTTGGTGAACCTATTGCTGAAATTATAGGTCTTAGAGGATGGTCTCTCTTGTGGATTTTTGGTAACCCATATGCTTTCGGTAAGCAGGTATCAGTTTGTGTGAAAAACTGTTTTTTATATTTTTTACCAAAATATTCATTCTCATTCCAGATATTTGTTAATTTTTTAATATTCGACTGTAGTTTTGATAATGGATTTTTCTTAATGATAGTATATGTGTTATTGTCAGCTAAAAGATTCTCCATCTTGTCAATATAATCTCGTTTATACATAGCAACCGTTACATTACCTTTATCAGCAAAGGTGAACATGATGTCATTGTGAGTCTTAATGAAATTCTTAACTTATTCTCAAAACTTTTTTCCTCTATTGTAGTATGTCTAGTTCTATTACGGTGTTGTGTGATTTTTTTAATTAGCGTGTTACGAATATCATTTGCAGTATTATCCTGAAAATTGTTGATCGATATTGTGTTCTCTAAGTTTTTTATGCATTCAATAATAAGAATTTCATTAAGACTACTCGTAGGGTTAAATTTCCTACCTAGCGAGGTCACGTACTTTACATTAGTCGGTATGTCTACATTAGTCAAATTGGTAAACCATTTTACAAAACTCGGATTTGTCTTGTTTTTTCTGTTTAAGTTATCGAATTTTCTATTATGAATACAGTTGAGATTGAAGCGAAAATTAGTGTTATGCTCATCCTGGTTTAACATGACAAAATCAAAAATCTCTTGTGAAAGTGAACCATACAAAACTCTACGTATTTTTTCGGACTGTGATTCTAGAAAATTAATGTGTACACAAATATCTCCAATCTCGAGATTTAAAATCTTACGTTGTAAATTGTTAACAATTTTCTTGAATTGGTTCTTAACCGAGTCACTATGGAAATTAAAATGGTTCATATTACTTGCGATATTGTTGACGTTCGCAGGACGTATGTCATGTGTCCTGCATCGCAGTAGGAATTGTCTTTGGGATCTCGCTTTCGTTAGGTCTCGTTGAAGCGTGATCCATGTCTTAATGTGTTGTCGTACGTCAGCTCCATGTATTCTCTCAATATCGTCAAAGGAAACGTTATTTAAAACCGGTGAAGATCCACGGTCCATGTTTAATGTATTCTTAGATGTGTATGTCACACAATCTAAATATGACTTTATCCCTCGGTAAAAAAATATGACTTTATCCCTCGGTAAAAAAATTAACAAATATCTGGAATGAGAATGAATATTTTGGTAAAAAATATAAAAAACAGTTTTTCACACAAACTGATACCTGCTTACCGAAAGCATATGGGTTACCAAAAATCCACAAGAGAGACCATCCTCTAAGACCTATAATTTCAGCAATAGGTTCACCAACATATTTTTTATCAAAATATTTATTCAAGGTTTTAAAAAATAGCATAGATAAGCCGAACTCGTACATAAAAAATAGCTACGAATTCATAGAAAAAATAAGAAATATAAATATTCCGAATGACCACTGTATTGTCAGCTTAGATGTAAAGTCATTGTATACAAACATCGACAAGACACTAGTCATGCAAAGCATTGAAAGACGTTATGCACAAATAGCGAGGAAGTTGGAAATTCCACTTGATGAAATTTTGCATGCTTGCGATCTGCTTATGGAGAATACGTACTTCCAGTTTAATGGTAAATTTTACAAACAACTTTTTGGCACACCTATGGGTTCTCCGATTTCGGGACTGTTCGCTGACATTGTCATGGATGATCTCGAAACGGAATGTATTTCGAAATTAACGTATAAACCAGTGTTCTTTTTCCGATATGTCGATGATATTATCACTTGTATTCCAAGAACAAAAGTAAATGAAACATTAAGAGTATTGAATTCATATAACAATAGACTCCAATTTACACATGAAATGGAAGTAAACAAATCCATAAGCTTTTTAGACGTTTTATTGGTGAATGAAGCAGGTAATATAAAAACTGATTGGTACACAAAACCAACTTTCTCTGGCAGATTTTTGCATTTTAAATCTCAACATCCGATTAACCAAAAAATTGCCATGGTGTACAATTTAATTGATCGAGCAGTAAGGTTATCAAGTAGATGTTTTCATCAGAAAAACATTAATATTGTTAAGAATTTGCTGCTCAAAAATGATTACCCTGTTGAGTTCATTAATAAATATGTCAAAAAACGACTGTCGCAAGTCAAAACAACGAGACAACCACAACAACGGTCAAGGGATAATACATATCGTAATTGCGTTGGCATACCATACATCGGCGGTTTCTATGAGCGTGTGCAGCATTCTTTGAGACGTAACAACATAACAACTATTCCGAAGATATATAGTCACATGTGCAATATTATTGTAAAGGGTAAAGATAAAAAAGAAAAGCACTTGGAAAATAATGTTGTTTACGAACTTAAATGTAATGACTGCACTGCCACATACGTCGGCCAAACAAAAAGAAATGTATGTACACGTGTGGAGGAGCATAGGAAATCCAAAGACAATGTCATTTCCGAGCATAAAGAAAAGTACAACCATGTTTTCAATTTCGAAGATTACCGTATTAAAGACAGGGAGAGTAATCTAAATAAAAGATTGATCTCGGAAATGATGTACATACATTTACAGAAAAACGGTATAAATAAAAAGGAGGATACCCAAAAACTAAATAATGTATACACACACTTGATTTACCAGCTGAAAAGTTAAATGTGAATACATGTATTCTGTTTATGTACATCGAACAGATGAGGTGATGTGTGACGTCACTTGTAAACAAAACCGCGCTAAAGATCAGGAATCGCGCGCATTATATATAAGCGACGGCTGTTGGCTACTTCCTCACTTCTGAGAAATTAGCCGACAGAGCAATACAAATAATAACTGTGTCGCTCGGCGTCTCTCGTCCCCCGCTATTAAATAGCCGGGGGAAAAACATCATTGAGATGTACAAAAATCACGACAGCTCCGATATGTAAGTTCTCTAAAAATATTGTTTTTTAAAAAATTGTTCTGTAACTTTATATTTATATTTACAATAAAAACTTTCGACAGTGTCCTGATGAGGGCGACAATGTTCGCCGAAACGTTGACGATATAAGAAAAGGGCCTTTTTATTCTAACCCTTTTCTACACGATTGCCTCGGAGAGATCGATAAAGCCAACAAGCACATTAAACAACTACCGAGGGATAAAGTCATATTTAGATTGTGTGACATACACATCTAAGAATACATTAAACAAAATAAATAAATAGTTAACAATATTAACAATAAAACAATAGCAAAATTAACAATGTTAACTATAACTATAAGAAACTTATGTATAACTGTTCAAATGTACTCTATGCTCGGTCGAAGGCTCGAAGATACTGAAAATTTCAGAGAACTTACAATCCTTAAAGTCTGCTAGATGCACTAAGAAAACAAACTCGTCCGAGTGCAACTGCATGTATATATGTATATGTAAACATTCACTGCTGCGTTCGACCGTCAATTCGCGGAAAATCGAGCGAAAAATGATAGGTCTTTAAAGTTGAAATTTTAAATATTATTGTATAGTAATATTTTATAACTTGAATTACATTTTTAAGTTATATATATATATAGTATATATTGGATATTCTATAACTTTGTTTCAATTACTTTTTAAAGTTATTCATATATATATATATATTCATATATATATATATATATATATATATATATATATATATATATATATATACAACGAATATTACGAACCAGGTATAAATATATATATATATATATATATATATATATATGAATTCATTTCGTTTCATTCGTTATATATATATATATATATATATATATGTATAAAACTTAAAAAAGTAATTCAAGTTATAAAATATTACTATGGAATAATATTTAAAATTTCAACTTTAAAGACCTATCATTTCTCGCTCGATTTTCGGCGAATTGTTGGTCGAACGCAGCAGTGTATGTTTACATATATATATATATATATATATATATATATATATAGTTGCACTCGAACGAGTTTGTTTTCATAATGCATCTAGCAGACTTTAAGGATTGTAAGCTTTCTGAAATTTTCAGCATATTTGAGTCTTTGACCGAGTATAAAGCACATTTGAGCAGTTATTTATTACTTAAGGGGTTATGACAGTGTTAAAACCTGAAAAAAACGAAAAATTGTTAGTGTTGTAAAAAATTAATAGATATATAGGTGCTCTAAAAACTATATTTTTGCTTTCAAATAAAAGTATTATACATCACTTTTATGCATAAATAATATGCAAAAAGTGAGTGTAACATTTAAAAACAATTAAAGGAATTGCTTACCAAAAATCATGATTTTCATCACTTTTGTTTGCTTGCCGCATGGTTCTGATGGAACCGTACCATCAATTCTGATGAATCAAAGTGCCAAATCTTCCTTATGAGTCTGGTCTCAGACTAGGTGGAACAGATTCCTGAAAAACACAAAATTGATATAATTAATTAAACATATGTTGACAATATTAATAATTATAGTGAATGTTACATATGTAAACATACGTAACATACACTTTGAACTTATTTTTGCCAATTCTGCTCCACTCAGTATGTGACCGTATTCATTAGGAAGGTTTTCCACTTTGGTTCATCCGGATTGATGTTACGGTTCCTTCAGAAAGCTGCGGCAAGTACATCAAAAGCATGAAAAAACTAAATTTGAGTAAAAGGCATTTAAAGTTTAAAATGTAAATCATACAAATGAACTCAGCTATACTTACAGAAACTATGTGGCATACCTTGATTTGTTTTTGGTACTCAAATTTACATACAATAAAGTATATTTGGTGGTATGCGCATATCATGCTCTGTGATAATAGCATTTAGAAGCTGGAAATAAAATAAAAATTATCGTTAGCTATTCATAATCAAGTTATGTTTACGAATTACAATTACATGCAATACTTACCATTATTAAATACACTTCAAGTTGTTAAAAAGTATGCAAAATAATACTCCAGACAGTCAATATAAACTCCCATCTTGCTGGATTGCACCCGTATACCTAAAAGCAAAAAATCAACCAACAAAGAAAAAGCTCATTACGAACACAATTATTAATAATTAGTTTCCAATACTTATCTGAATAATTTTTGTATTATGCAGAAGCTCTTGCACTTTTACAACACCACTGAGGTTATAAGCATTGTTACAGCAGCTAGCAGACTAACTGCACTGATCTAGTGTCTTGGATGATAAACAGCTGTTTGGCTGCTTTCTGCTGCTTAGAAAATTCTACTATACCGATCAAACAGTAATCTTCATTCTCGACCGGACGCTGTGAGGTACAACCTGTTCGAGTAGCAAATTCAAATTTGTTGAATGCCTTTACTTTAACACATTGAGTTTATTAACATAAAATCACACATAGAAAAATTAATTTTACGGATTTAATTTATTTTACGGAAATAAATTCATAACTCTTGAGAAAAAAACGGTTTGTAAAACGGTTTTTAAGTCGTATTTTCAGTAAGATTTCCCATGAAATAACTCTGTAAAAAGTGTGGTAGAACAATCCTTTTCACAAGTTTGGTCTAATTAAAATATTTAAAAATCACGATTTTTCAAAAATTTACTTGAAACAGATTTATCAGTTTTTTGTCGATATTTTCAAGGCAAATTTTTTTTAGCAAAAAACGGCTTTCAGGACCACATTCGAAGGACTATTAACTGTGAAAAAAGTGAATAAAAAAAAATCAATATTTTCAAAATTTTAACACTGTCATAACCCCTTAAGTTTCTTATAGTTATTGTTAATATTATTAATTTTGCTATTGTTTTACTGTTAATATTGTTAACGGGATCTGAAATACAGGAGTTTTCATACGGGCCATCAATATATATATGGGTGATTCTCTTTAAGATCGAAAATGAAATTTTTAATCCAGTCAAAAAATTACTGGAAATTTTTCTCAAGCATATCATGCGACCTTATGCATTTTTTCATATTTTTTCTATTAATTACCTTCGCGTTATGAGGGTTGAGGTTCATAAGATCAGTGATTTTTTGCTTTGCCTATTTTCATTAATTTGTAGCTCCTCAGAGAAGCGGGCTCCGTCGAAAACACACACAAAAAATTTGTGGAAATAGCTTTTTTTAATACAAAATTATTCATATAATGCTCAGAAGTAGATAGATCTTCATTCCCTTGCTAACAAATCAATATATCACTTTTGAAAAAAAAATTTTGGATTTCTTGTCTGGAAAAAATGTAAAAAATTGTAAAAAATATTCTAAGAAAAAAAGTATTCTTGACATTTTTCCTAATTTAGCTTTGTTTTCGAACGAAAAATCAATCAAAATGCTAAAATCTAACTTCGATTTTTGGGTCAAAAAGGAAGGCAAATTCGAAAAAATGTCAAGAATACTTTTTTCTTAGAATATTTTTTACAATTTTTATACATTTTTTCCAGATACGAAATTCAATTTTTTTTCTGATTTCTGTAGGTACTATAGTTACTGATTTTTTAAGGGTTGTTTCGGCGCCACGAACCGAAAAATCGGTATCCTCATTTCTTACTTATTACTTCAGGAGCATTTTCCATATTTTTGAATTCGGTTACTGCTAATAGCCGATCTAATCAATGGCTTGTACTCCGTTTGTTTTTGTTTTGAACTACTGTGCGTCGCCAGTAGCTCGCCGCCGAGCAGCAGTAGCAGGAGGCGAGAGAGAGAGAGAGAGAGAGAGAGAGGGGGAGAGAGAGAGAGAGAGAGAGAGAGAACTACAGCGCAGCATCGAGCCAGCGTAAGTGAGAGAGAGAGAGGGAGACACAAGTACTGTAGCATGCGAGCCACGAAGCGAACGCGCACGAGCGACCGACGCCATGTTGGAAAACTAGCGGTAGACGGATAAGTGAGAGAAAGACAGAGATAGTATACATGAGAGTGTGCTCTTATAGCTAGTCAGTGGGAGAGTGGAGGCACCTTGCCGTAGTGTGCATGTTATTAAGACGTAGTGGAGAGCCACAACTCGATCCACAGCATGCGTGCGGGCGACAGAAAATCATGTAAGCGTGCCGAGTTACAATCCAATATAAAACTGCGTAAGGAAACTAAAGGAACTGCGATAGTGTGCTATATTGTGCGAGTCCATGTGACATGCGGATCGGATAATGGAAGCGATCTAAGAGAAATTATATGAGTGCGAGTGAGATAGCGAGAGACGCCGTGAACCGGTGTAGATGCCGAACGGCGAAGAGCGGTCAGTATCCATTGAGCATCCGCAGAGTAGCCATTGGGCCTTCTAAGAGAGCATCGTGAAACCGAGCAATTTTCCCTTCGTGTGTATTACTCCTAAATAAGTATTAGTCTTTTTGCGAGCACTTCCTTAGGGCACGAGCCAGTATGAGAACGCGAGGACGAGCTGCAGCAGTTAGAGGCAGGTAGAGTAATTTGCATTTAATATCACCGAGAGTTTTTGACTGAGATAGAGCCAGCTTGCACGTAGAGACGGTGAGCTCGCCCGAGGACGAACCGCAAGTCCGCGAGCATATAGCCACGGAAATCTTTTCATTTTCTTAAATTAATTGAATAAACATTCTAAATTGTGCGCATTATTATTTCGTGTATTTTCCCCTCCTTCCTTCTAGCCTGCGACCCAGAGAACGAGAGAATCATCAACCGAGGCAAACCAGTCAGCATAACGATCGGGACATACAACATTTATATCTTGAAATTTTCTCAATTTTTCAAAAAAAAAAAATACTTTTCAAGTCATATCTATAATAGGTTACAACCATCCTACGAATGATTTAATGTTTAAAATCAAGTTTTCAAAAGGTTCGCTCGCTGGGATCGAAACCCAAAATATGTGAAAAAGTACCTTAAAACAATACAAAAACATATGCCAAAGCCCAGAATTTCTGAATTTTTTTTTACTAGTCCATTTCTGTTTCTACAAATAATTATGTATGCCAAAATAGCTGAAAATCAATGAAAATCCCTTGTGGCGTCTATTATTATAATAGCCATATGGACTTAATTCATCATAATCATTTGTTTAGGCTAAATTCTCTTATAATTTAAGAAATTACAATATTACCTAACTTAAAATGACATTGAAATATTAGATTATTTAATCAAAATAGCTGAAAACGATCAAAATGACTTTTGGCATCTATTATTATAATAGACGTATGGACTGAATTCAGTCAGGTAATTTCTTGAATTATAAGAGAATTTAGCCTACACAAATGTTCATAATGAATTGAGTCTATGCGCATATTGTAATAATAGATGACAAAATGGATTTTGATCGTTTTCAGCTATTTTGATTAAATAATCTAATATTTTACTGTTATTTTAAGTCAGGTAATATTGGAATTTCTTAAATTGTAAGAGAATTTAGCCTAAACAAATGTTTATGATGAATTGAGTGATTGTTGATGAGTTTGAAGGGATTTTCATTGATTTTCAGCTATTTTGGCATATATAATTATTTGTAGAAACAGGAATGGACTAGCAAAAAAAATTCAGAAATTCTGGGCTTTGGTACATGTTTTTGTACTGTTTTAAGGTACTTTTTCACATATTTTGAGTTTCGATCCCAGCGAGCGAACCTTTTGAAAACTTGATTTTAAATATTAAATCATTCGTAGGATGGTTATAACCTATAGATATGACTTTAAAAGTATTTTTTTTTAAAGTTGAGAAAATTTCAAGATATAAATGTTGTATGTCCCAATAGTGAAAAATGCTTCCCTGAGGAGCTATGGATTCAGCAAAAAATGAAAAAAAAACTGTTTTTACCAACTTTGACCCCCTGTAACTCTAAGATATTCAATGCAAAAAATCTGAAAAAATTCAGAATAATCAGAGGCAACCTCCAGAACAAATTCTCAGAGTTATAGCTATATCTATTTTTCGGCCGGTCGATCTCACAGAGAATCACCCAGATATTATAACGGTCGCATGTATAATACGCACGTTATCGCCTCTCCGGGCGTATGCCGTATTACTTGTACTAATACATTTCTTGTTCTAGCGACCACCAGCGGACACTACTCTACGAGAAAGACAGTGAAAGCGAGAGAGTGCCTATATTAGGCCGATATTTCGAAAGAGAGCACGCGTATTCCCGCCCGCGACGTTGCCGCTCCATCGATTACGCGTTGCCAAAATATGACAATGCCGTGTCAAGGACCGGAGCGTCCTCCGGTATCGCGCGCGTACAATTATTTAGTATTGCAGTAGCGTCCGAACGATTCTCACCGCTCCTTCGCGCCGGTTCTTTCCCACACACTTTCGTGTCCCTTTCGGGCACCCGCTTGCGACCTATCTCGTCCTATTCGACCGCCCGGAGTTCGTCCCCCTGCGTGAGACTTCACTTCGAGTCGGCCAGGACGACTGCAGCGTCCGAGAGCTACGAGACTGCGACTACCTCCCGGCACCGACGTGCGACCTTGTAAGTACGAGCTCTATCACTCTCGGTATTCGGGCGATTGAGCCCCATCTCTCTCTCTCTCTCTCTCTCTCTCTCTCTCTCTCTCTCGCGTAGTATGCGGTGTCGCACGACCGCTCGTAAGATCGAGCTCTGTGTATTCTTTTTAATACAATATATTTTCACTAGTTCTCTTTTAATCCACGGACATCTCATTATTTCGATACCTCGTCCCCTGCCGCCTTCGCGACCTCGTACACTCGTACGAGCCACACGAGTCGGCCGAGCCGTGCTTCGCACGCCCGACGACAACGAGACACTTATTAATAAACGTGGATTCATTCCACGGTTGTACACGACCGATTATTTTGGAGAACGATAATTGTGCCGTTACAATATATATATTGCGACAAGGTGCCCGTACATACATGTACGCACACCTAGCGCAACGCCGTGTACACACAGAAGCGTGCAAGCGCACGGCAACACGAGTATCGAGGCGGCAGGAGCCGCTCACGAAACCGTTAGAGGGGAAAGGGGAAAAGATTAGGAGAAAGTGAGAGACCTATAAATGCAAGTCGGCGACAAGTACAGCGCGAGAGGTACAGGCGCGCTATACCAAAGAGAGAGAACAATAGACGCGACAGCGCGTTAGAAGACGCTGCCGCGCAATTAGGAGTGGGAGATCGCCGAAGGCGAGACGAAGCAACCACACCGGCAGATTACACCTTGGCCTTCGATTCAAGCACACGCACTATCGATCGCTCCCATTAATCGAGCGACGCGGATAGCCCACCGGCTGGGAGGCCCAAGCTGCTGCACAGCCCAACCATCGCCCCGCCAGCCTTGCCTCCCAGGCCCCACATCTTATCCACTCAGAGGATCCAGGGCCAGCTGCCATCGCCAACCCGACCGCACCGGCCCCAGCCCGATCGCCAGCCACGACGAAGCTGGCCACGGAGAGGACCGACGACGAGGCGACGCCATCAGCCCAGCCGACGGCACCGACCAGCATGTGAGTGCCGGCCGAGCGCCCCTGTCTCTCTCTCTCTCTCTTTCGCGACGAAACGAGGGGCAAAAGATCCCCAGGGTGCGATCGTAGCTCAGGGTGGAATTCGGTGATGTGAGCCAGTCTGCGTTGATCGCGCCGGCCTTGATCCTCGCGGTGTCCAGCGCGACCACTGAGCGCGGCTATCTCGCCAGCGGGAGAGAGTGTCTGTTGTATCTCGATGAAGGGTGTAACGCGCTTTCTGGTGTTGGGGAACTCGCGTTACTTTCGGCCTCGTCCTCGTGGAATCTGCCGTGGATTCCCGGTAGGCGCCAGACGCAGCCCGCGTGCGTCAGAGTCTCGCGACTCTTTTGTGCAAGACTCGTGGAGGACGAGGCGGAGGAAAGGTGTTTTCTGCTCGACTGTTTTCCGGCTAGCTCGGCCCTGGATTACCGGTAGGAGAGAGGGCGGTTCGGTGATTGTATCGCAAATGAAAAGTCAGCTATCCACAATTAACACTAATTTATTAACCTATTCTACACTTAATCGCGATCACACTTCAACACTTAGTAAGGCAGCCGATTGCTCGAATCCACGCTTGATTCTAGCATAGACAGCTGGAATCCGCTAGATTTACGCAAGTTAAGCTAATATCACGGTAGATACACTAAGAAGACAGCTACACGGTGCATTAGACAACCACATATAGATAGCTTTGTAGACAGCCTGACTCTCGCGCGTCTCGAGGTTGTATCGCATTCACTCTAAGTCCACTTGACTTGTTTCTCGCGCTCTTGCCCACTTGACTTCCTTTCATGCAACAAATATAATCGCGCGCGACCACCCTGTTCGTCACGCGATCGTCTAATCTACGTCGGAACTCAACGTCGCCCGCGGTCCAACGACTTACGGCGACCTTCGCTCCCTAATAAAAACTTCAACGTCGGACGAGTCCGCTCGACTCACCGACCGCACTACACTCTGTATCCACGCACTACCGAATCTACGCACAATCACTCGAGATAACCAAATTCACTATTGAGATAAAATCCTTAGGACTACTCTAAGAGAAGACAGCAAGGTAGCAAAGATAGCCGCGCGCGCTGATTTCATATACGCTCGCGAGACAAAGACACCGATCTCCGGGTTCGCGTGGAACTACGCTTTCAGCCCGCGAGGGAAGCAATGAAGTCGACAGAAATGCAACCACTGACCTTTTCCTTAATTCCTCGGGGTGAACCCAGAAGTCCTCCTCGATAGCAGATAACCACAAGTCAAATTAAGCACAAAGCAAAAGTACAGGAATTTCCTCGGGAGATGAAGCTGGACCATCCAAGCGGTAGCGGCCGGGCAGGAGAGTGCCGGCTCGCGCTCGCGTCGCGCGCCTCGGACTCTCGCGCTCCCTCGCCGCCGTTCGGCGCGCTCGCCTATTGGTCGGTTCTCTTGGGCCGACGGCCCGCGCTCTCGCGCCGCTATAGGCTTGTGCGCCTCACGCTTCGTCGATTGCTACGCATGCGCACTCGACACCTCGACTACTCTAACTGCTGGAGCAGACAGCCGCGAAATTCGAACGCTCGTTCGGACAGATAGCCAGGCAACACGCAGACAATTAATTTATTATCAAGATAACAAATAAATCGCGAAGTACGATGTAACTCTCAGAGCTCCCGTCTGTCTCGGCCGTTGATTCTTGAAGCTCCTGTTACATCGGGCGCGCTACGCTGCTTTTTACTTCTAACATCCGGTGCAGGTAAACATCCATTGCGCTGGTCCTGCTGCATCAGACGCTCACGTAGGAAGACCTCGCCGCACCGTTATCTGCATCCGACGGCTTATGATAATGAGTGGAATTAGATGCTCTGAGTGAAGCTGGATGGCTGTCCTTACGCCGGCCTTGACTTTCTTCTCGTCCAATTCCTCTTCTCTCTCTCATCTTAAACCAGAAGAAGTCCGCCGTCTTTTTCGTCTCTCGCCGTCTTTTTCGTCTCTCGCCGTCATCTCTGCGCCTCTCGCGTTGATCATTCACCGAAAATAAGCAGACGCCATTAGCCATTCATTCATCTCACACGCATTCGACCTCGAGACGCTCTACCCCGGCAGCTCCGAGTGCTTCTGGCGTGGTGAAATTTTGCCACGTTACAAGGGATAATGATTTAAGGCGATATGTGAAAGATGAAGGAATCATGGCTGGAGGTAACAGATGGAGAGTGAAGGGATCATAATTGGAGGCGGTAGGTGGAGGGCGGAAATGATAGGTAAAGGATGGAGATGATCGATGGAGCCTGAGGTATGTGATTGGGGGTGATAGGTCGAGGGTATAGGCGATAGGCGGATCATGACTTCATGCAATAGGTGGATGTTGGAGGTTATGGTTTGAGATAATATATGGAAGCTCAAAGTCATAGGTGAAGGTGTTAGGTAGAGAGTTATATAGGAATTACGACATAGCTGGAGGGTGAAGGTTATGATTGAAAATATAGGAGGAACGTGCAATTGTTATGATTTAAAATACTAAGTTGAAGATCTGCGAAAAATTAAAAGTTGAAGCTATGAGGGTTGGCGAGCGGAGTGAGCAGGGGGGTACCCCCTAGTATATATATATGGGTGATTCTCTGTGAGATCGACCGGCCGAAAAATAGACCTCACTATAACGCTGGGAATTTGTTCTAGAGGTTGCCACGAGTTACTCCAAATTTTTTCAGATTTTTGGAATTGATTGTCTTAGAGTTACAGGGGGTCAAAGTTGATAAAATTAATTTTTTTTGCATTTTGCCTTGATTTTCAAAAATTCATAGCTCCTCAGGGAAGCATTTATCACTATAGGGACATATAACAATTTTTTCTTAAAATTTTCTCAATTTTTCAAAACAAAAAAATACTTTTGAAATCATATATATATGTATTACAAGTCATATGTGTAATTTAATCCTTGAAATTCAAAATTTTCAAGGTACGACCCATCGGATCCCAACCAAAATTTTTGTAAAGATTGCTTATTTTAGTAGAAAAGTTTCTACGTATGTCCCAACCCATCAGACTTGCTCTATTTCTTGCTCAAAATAAAGTTATTACTCATATTTTGCTACATTTGGCAAATAATGATCTACTTCCGCCTTTATAATTATAAATTCATCTGAATTAATTATAGCATGTATAGTAAATATATATTACATAATGAGATGATATTTCTCAATGTAATAGATAATAATTCTATGTAGATAGCGACTAGAATCTGGATTAATAGTTAATTTATAAAATAGTACTTACAGTCAAAGACGTGTGAGGTGGTTTTAACTTGTTTTGCCGGACCAACTAATTTGAATCACCTATAACAAACAAAGAATAATTTATTTTAACACAAAGAATTGTGTTCTCTAATTTAAAGTTAATTGAATTAAAAATAATAAATGTATACATATCTGATGTTC
This sequence comes from Philotrypesis tridentata, assembly GCA_018906965.1. Classification (NCBI taxonomy): domain Eukaryota; kingdom Metazoa; phylum Arthropoda; class Insecta; order Hymenoptera; family Pteromalidae; genus Philotrypesis; species Philotrypesis tridentata. The sequence goes on from JACCIB010000838.1 coordinate 39,984, forward strand.
AATGAGTCATTCACAGTATCTTCATATACACATGACTTTTGTCCAAGTGGACTTTTACACTTTAAACTTTCTCCAGGCTACAGCTCAGACACTGTTACACACGCGGAGTACGAGTTTTAGAGGGTTTAAGTGCATTTTAAACAATATATTTTATTATAAATTATTGGTCCCGACGCGTATGAGGTTAGGCAGCTGATAGCAGCAGCAGTAGAACTAAAGCTTCAGATTATACTCAACATAATAGCACGAAAAGTGGGTTGGCAGCAGTTATTTTGAAAGTGCGTGCGATTTGAATATATTTAGTTGGTTTTCGGCATAGTTCAATGTATAGTTTCAACCATTATTCCACAATGTAAGAAATAAACAGAATCATTAGAATAAATAAAACAATCAGCTAAATGCATTTAAATTCCACGCGCTTTCAAAATTGTCGCCGTCTAGTTCATACATATAGGCCATAACTGCTGCCATATCTGTGCGATTTTCGTTCGACGCGTTTCAGATAGCCCGTCTATAGGCAAGCGAATTTTTTTTGGCGCTTTAGTCCTGTACAGCAAATTGTACATGCATTAATTTTTTTCTCTGTTTTATAGTATTTCCGTTTATCCAATGAATAACTATTGGGTGGTAGATATGTCGCTTTCAGAGTCTTTAATAACCGGTCACATGATCAGTATCCGGTTGGTGCATTATTTAGACAAATGGTCGGAAATGGATTTATCTTTCGCGTTATCGAAAATTGGTCTAAAAAACAGTGGTATTGTTGACGAGAACAGCTGACTTCTATACAAATGTCTTATGGGTGAATACACCGCGGAGGATTTCGAAGCCTCGTTATTCTCAGTAGTTGCGCCTATGCTACAAAAATTTCGTACGTGCGACAAATGTATCGCAGAATCTATGCCCACGGACTTGAGTAACTTCCTTCGGCGCAGCGACAACGCAGACACCGTTCACATCTTAGAGGTTAGAGGTAACCCAGTACCATCGTCCAGTTATAATGAAGTTATTAATGCTAGAACAAATAACTTCACACAGCAAAAAAATTCAGTTACATAATCGTACAGCAACTCGTATAACAATACATACGAACCAACGCAGCGCACAGCTAATGTCGATAAAGAATAGGACGATTATAGTTCGCAATGCTCCGACCAAGGAATAGTACATATGGATAGAAGTTTAGATCCAAATCAAGACGTATATAAACAAAATTTCGTCTCGTCATTCAAACGACTGTATATATGGCGGGTCGACACCGATTGCGTATGATTTCATCCAATGTAAAGAGATGCTCAAAGCTATGGAAAAAACGATTAAGAATACTTTGAAAATACGCAAACATACGCTTCAGAAGTTAGTTCAAGAAAAACAAGAACTTCAAGCGTCTGTACAGAAGCACGAACAAAGACTTAATCAAGCCGGCCATTATATTCAAATACTCCTTAAGGAAAACACTCGATTGGAGGGTCGAGTTCAAATCAAAATTCGTAGAATCCGTTAAATACTGAGACGGCAGACTCCACTCGACGTGTAAATTTCTCTCGACATAACTTTAACTATTTTTGACCTATCGATATAACAGCCGGCCCTACGTCCAACAGAAACACACAACACACACCACCGATGAATGTGGAAGCTAAGCCGACTGCAGTGCAGCCACAAAGAAATCATCGGACGACATCAGAATGGCAGCATTCACCAGGGGGGCATACAACCCCTGCCAGGACGATGGATGTGTCTAGGAAGGGGGGGGGGGGTCAGCCGAATTATTCAAGTCGCCTGATTCCGGAAAAGGTGATGGATATTGGAGACAAAGTTCAGAGGTGGAAGGCAAAATTCGCGGGTAACCCGAACGAAGATATAGAAGAATTCATTGAAGACGTTGAAGATGCGCTCAGACTGGCTCGCCCACGTCAGTTAGATGAAGAAGTGCTAGACGGTCTCTCGCAGCTATTATCCGGTGGAGCCTTGAAATGGGCTCATGTCGAACGGCCGAAATGGACAACTTGGGCAGATTTCTGTAAAGACGCCAGAATCACTTACGGCATGCCCGACGAAATGCGGTCGAGCTTATTAATCCAAGCAAGCAAGAGAATGCAAAGCCCTAACGAGAGCGTAAGTGACTATTACGTCAACATGGTCACTCTCTTCGATCGTATGCGACCTGACACATTACTTGATCAGAAGCTAGATATTTTATATCTGAATATGGCTCCTGCATTAAGATTCATCTTCGGAAGGAGCGAGGTGAAGACTTTAGATGAATTCTGGCAGAAAGCCCTCGCGGCCGAGCATTGAATTACCATGATCTTCGGCCTCGCAGTATTTCCGACCGCAGACCAGGTTACGCCCGAGAAGGCGAAGGGCCAGCCGAAAATCCTTCGCGTCACATGAGCCACCAGCTTGGTTCAAAGAGTTCAAAAACTTCGTGAGTAAAATATAGAAGAAAGAGCCAGAATCAGACTCGAATAAATGGAAGAAGAAGCGGAGGAAATCTCCAAAACCCGGAGAGAAGAAAGGCTCCGAGGATGATAAAGCTGATCAGGCGAAGTCGACTGAGAACAAGCAGCCGAGCGATAGCAGCGATACGAAGACCGAGAAGAAGAAAGTGCTCGTCTGTTACAGCTACCAGAACCCAGGCTACAGGAAGTATACTTGCCCTGACTGTAAGGGAAAAGCCAAAGGGGAAAATTAGTGGAGGTTCCTGCTGACCCCATAACGCCTCGGATCTCAAATATTATTAAACCAGTACCGACAGTCGCCACGCAGTGCGCAGCGATCAGTAGCAACGGTATACTGTCAGATCAGCGATGGTGGCTGCAAGTATATGTAGGAGAGTTCCGGACCAGGGCCCTTTACGATCCTGGAGCAACCCAGACTTGCATCGGCACGATGTCTGTACAGTTGGCCAACGCTGTTACTGTACAACCCTGCGATCGACTTGTCGCCTGTATGGTAGAAGGCAGTACCTCCATGGTTTCCGGAACTGTTGAACTTCCTTTCACGATTGGCGGACAAACTCGTACGCTGAATGCCTTGATCGTTCCAGATCTTCGTGAAGGATGTAATCTTGGTGCAGATTTTGTGTTACAATTTGACGCGAGATTGAACCTGCTTGATCGTACGTTAACAGTCGAGAATTCGACCGAAGTCATTCGCGCGGATGGAGCTGATGTGAGTGAGACTGGTCAACCGAGCCTAGCATCGATTGGATTGCAAGAATTGACTGATGTCCATCAAGCGGCATTAGAAATTAGTTGCTTGACCGTCTGATACCAAAGTACACGGGACCACTCGGCTTCACCAACTTGGTAGAATTTGAATTGGAGGTCGAGCCATATCGCCCAATTAAACAGCAATACTACCCGGTTTCTCCTAAGCTCGAAGAAATGATACATACGTAGGTAAGGGCTGAGCTAGCAGCCGACATTCTTGAGCTTTCGGACAGTGACTGGTCTGGTCCAGCTCAAATGGTTAGGAAGGGAACTGGCGACGAACGCCGCATGTGTATTGACTTCCAAAAGCCAAATAAATTAACGAAAGTCAGTGCCTACCCTCTTCCGTACATGAACACGATCTTGAATAAGCTGCAATGTGCTTGATATATTTCCACCATCGATCTCAGCAACGCTTACCATCAGATCAAAATTAAGAAAGAAAGTCGACCGTATACGGCCTTCACCGTTCCAGTTATGGGCTTATACCAACCAGCATGCTTCCAGAAATGATTGACTCTCTGATTACTCCGGATTTAGAGCCAAATTGTTATACTTATTTAGATGATATTATTCGTCTGTACAGAAACGACCATTTGAAATTCTTGAAGTGCTCACCAAGCTCGTGAAAGCTAATCTGACGATCAACCACAAAAAGGGTCATTTTTGTCAGAGTGAGGCGAAATATCTAGGGGTAATTGTCAATAAAGACGAATTTCGTGCGGATCCTAAGAAGATCGCTCCGATCATTGATTACCCAACACCGAAGAATTCCACTGAGTTGCGGAGATTCATGGGCATGGCGGTGTGGTATCTCAAGTTCCTTAAGAATTTCGCTTACATCACCAGATCGCTTTTTGATTTGACGAAAGCCAAGGCGAAGGAGAATTTTGTCTGAGGTAAGGCACAGCAATGTGCGTTTGAACAGATAAAAATACTGATCACCTCTGCTCCTGTTCTACGCCGCCCGGATTTCTGTCTACCTTTCTGCATACAGTGCGACTCATTGGGAACCGGTCTTGGGGGTGTGTTAAGAACGACTAATAGAGTTTTATAGTCAAACAATGACGTCAGCCGAACGAAATTACTCGGCCACGGAACGCGAATTTCTCGCAGTGCTCTAGGCAATCCGGAAATTTTGCCCGTATGTAGAAGGATACCGTTTTCTTGTCATGACAGATCATAGTAACTTGCGTAACCCTACGGGTAGATTGGCAAGATGGGTACTTAAACTGCAAGAATATGACTACACTATTGAATATCGAGCAGGATCGTCTCACTGATTTCCAGACGCCTTGGCACGAATGCACGAGGAAGAAAATCGTCCGACTCTGGCTAGCATCATTCCTGAGGACGATACAAGTGATGTATGGCATTTAAACCGACAACAAGAGGTGAAAAACCACTCAAAAATCCAGGTTAGAAAATGTCGGCAGCCGATTGTATACGTACCGGCAGAATGCATTCATCGATGAAGTTTTTAAAGACGGAAACGCCTGGAAACTAGTGCTTCCGCAAGAGAAACGAGAGCAAGCTCTCATCGAATGTCACGACAAACCAACGGCGCCGACCACTTCGGTCGTAAGAAGACTCAGCAACGAGTAGCCTTATTATATTTTTGGCTGTCGTTGAATAAACATGTAAAGAACTACGTTCGAACTTACTCCACCTGCCAACAATGTAAACCCAAACAGCGTAATCCTGCTGGTCACATGGGCAATTTCTCTCGACTTCAATACTCATCTGAATAGTTGCTGTACTCTGTAGAAGCTGGAAGCTCTTGTATTAAAAGCACCATTGATGAAGTTATACACACTGGTAGTTGTTACAGCAGCTAGCAGACAAATTGCACTGATATGATCTATATAGTGTCTTGCGAGTTGGATGAAAAACAGCTGTTTGGCTGCTTCACATAAAATTCTACTGTACCGATCATACAGTAATCTTCATTCCCGACCCGACAGTGTAGGATGCAACATGTTTGGTGGCGAATTCAAATTTATTGAATGCCTTTACTTTATAGAGTTTTCTAGCCATTCAAAAAATTATATATGATGCTTCAATCGCTCGAGTATTGTAAAATGTAAAAAAAGACAACTATGCATCTCTTCGAACAAACGTGAAATTTATTCTTAAAGCCGAAGTTTCGAGCTGATGCAGCTCCTCATCAGGGCTAACAAGCCAACAAAAGGTTTTACAAAAATAATAAAATAAATTACATTCAAAATTGTACATATAAATTTAAATAAATTACCTAAAATATAAACTCAGTACATTTAGTACATCTAATAATTACACCGAGCCGGAAAGCAGGAAAATCAGCTAAATTATAAAAACTCAATTAATATTTCAAAAACTAAGTAAATAATTATTAAAAACAACCTTACTTTTTTCCAACGACCAACAAACGACGCACAGTGCCGGTGTCGTCAGATGGTCGAGCGATACCGGCGGAGGACAATCAACGACTGATTTTCCAGCGCAACCCTTCCTTACGATTAGAGAACTAATACACTCTTAACAATTTAGCTACATACATACAAACTAAATACTATACGAGCCGGAGATCCGATACAAGAACTGACATATCCAGCTCGTATACGCTCGAAGAGGTGGCAATTATTTCATACCACGTAGTAAGGCCGAGAGCCCGCGAGGCAAATTCAAACGTTTCTTCCATAACTGTATTGACTAGCAACTCGGACTCTCAGTCCTCCCACTGGGACGTGCCGCTCCATATCGTCAGCCAATCAGCATTGAACACATGTTGGGTATGAAAAAGAGCGCGAAGCGATATACCACCTCTTCTCACATGATGAGTACGGCCTCCGTACTCACATGAAAAACAGTTACACATTATTATAAAATATTATAAATTATTTACCACTGCGAGGGCTCGACTTTAAATTTGAAATCACATTCTTGTAGATAGCTTTGAGGTGGCACGTGTCCTCCGCCCTATTAAGCGTGCCATTAAAATAATGTATATGTAGCATTTCCGAAAACCGTTTACGAAAAGTAGACGGCTCTTTATCAACAATTTTAATATTATCAAAATTGAAAGAATGCCCAGTTTCCATCGTATGGACCGCAATCGGGGAGATTAGGTCTCCCTTCGCTAGGTAACGCTTATGCTCAGATTCTCTATTTTTTAGAGGTCGATAAGTCTCTCCTATATAAATAGATTCGCAGTCTGCACAGTCAATTTTATAAACCACGTTTCTCGCATTACCAACAGCAGTAGGGTCCTTACCCACAAGTATAAAATTTGTGACCAAGATGAGTCCAGACTCAAGAAATAGAGTTCCAGGATCATCTGATACAAAAAGAAGATTTGGAAGAAGAAAGAGAAGATCAAAGATTTTTAATCTGAAATAACAAGAGGAATTTTCAGCATCAGCATCGACACCAACATCATTACAACAACCAGAACGAACAACAGCAATCTCTTCAGACCCTACGCCTGATACAGTTCCTTCGACATCCAGGGCACGGAGTCCAAGATCTGCTGTGTAAGCTTCATCAGGTACTTCAGCATCATTTATAAAATTAAAATTTAATTATTTAGAATCTAGTGTTATTCAAAACAGGATGTTTGATGTTTCTTTGCTTCTGCCAGGATTACTGCAGTTTCTGACTTGTAAAGCTCATGGTGAATGTGTTAAATTTGATGAAGTTGATGTACGAAGTCTTCGTAGCAAATTAGCCATCACCTGTACTTCGTGTAATGCAGGTGCTTTCGTTGACTCCAGTAGATAAATTGGAAAACAGAGTAACGCTTATGAAGTGAACAGATGTGCAGTTTTAGCCATGAGAATTCTTGGTCATGGATACGCTGATTTGAACACTTTATGTTGAGTAATGGATTTTCCTACTCCAATTGTTCACAGCAATTTTGACAAAATTAATCAGGACTTGAAAGAAGCATTGCAGTCATTTGCTTCAATGAAGGCAAAGCAGGAATGCTTCGAATCATGAAGAAATTTAGCGTCAAACCAGGATCCTCTGCAGTGAACTGGACACAGACTCAGGATAAAGAGCGGCTTCATTTGTCAGATAGAAGAGAATTGGAGTCCACACTAGAGGCACGTCCAGCCAGAAGAAAGAGAAGTCATAAGGATGACGACTCTTACAAAGCTCGAGCTTTTTAAACATTACATAAAAATACTCACACACCATACACAACCTCAGAAGTAAACATAAAACATAAATCACAAAACACACACTGAAAAAATTTTTACAATTATTTTCCTATTTTTTCTTTTTTTTTAATTTTTTGTTTCATTTTTTCTTTAATTTTAAAATCAAACAATTCTCAATCACAATATCACACATCACAACACAGCATCAACTATGTAAGCAGTCTCTACAGCTGGAATGGATATAGGTCAGACAGAGAGAGAGAGAGAGAGAGAGAGAGAGAGAGAGAGAGAGAGAGAGATAGCTAAACAGCTGATTAGAGTTGTCTGCTTGCTTTCTGCTTCCCTTCCATCAGCTCATCTGAACTATTTTTTCTAACCTTCAACTTGACACATAATGGTAGTCCTACTTTTCTGTTCATCACATGTAAGTATATAAACTTATTTTTTAACAATAAAAGCATTTTTATAACTTAATTATAAAAATGTTTCAAATTTAGAAAAATTACATTTTTTTATGATTTTTCATTTTATTTTATTTCAGATGACTGGACACGAATACAGTTTTTGGACCATCCTCAAAATTTACAAAGATGACCAGGATACGCTTATCATTCATTTAAAAAAGGCCCAGGTATGAAGAAAAATTGTAAGTATATTTTTTATCATTTAATGTTCAAGAAAACTTTAAATGCCTTTTTCTCAAGTTTTGAATTTTTATGATTTCAGGTCAGTTGCCGCAGGATTTCTCAGGAACCATAAGTCCAAACAGGCTGAAATTTTTTGGAGAACTCCAGGAAAGCCTTCTTCACTGCTTGAACGGAGCAGAATTTGGAAAGATAAGTTTAAAGTGAATGTTATGTATGTAAACATACGTAACATTCACTATAATTACTTATATTATAACTTATGCGTTATTGAAAATTTAAAATTTTTATTTTTCAGTAATCCCGTCCATTCAAGCTGAGGAGAATCACACTTAGAAGATTTTCCATCCAGTTTGGTCTATATTCATCACCCGGATGCTGAGAATTCATACGGCAAAGTGAAAAATCTGATCAAATTTAATACTTCACACATGGAATTGTTTGTAAATTAAGTGTAGATATATAATTGTTTAAAAGTTGTAATGTAATGTTTCTAGCTCTTCTAACATTATATTCACAAAAACAGGGCTAGAGCAAAACCCCATAGGGGTCCCCGAGACCTGTTTATAAAATATGCCATTAAAACCAAGTATGTTCAATTAAGGAGGGTTCTAATGCCCTCAACGAACTCCTCCTTGGAAATACAATTAATCCATGAAAGCCACTTCCAACTATTCTCGATTTCAGAAATAATCAGTTCTATTGGCAGACTTGTAAAAAGCGAAACCAGATCGAAGATAAACCTCTAAACGTCGAGTCACACTCTAGAACACCTCGCATACTCCAAAGGTCAATAAGCTTTTTAATGCGTCTTTTAACCTCCGTAGACGGATTGACCTTGACAATCCTGAAGAATCTCTCATCGCTGAGGGCCTCTTCTACCTTTGAAATGTATGCAGAGCATTCAATCGCTACCGTAGCATTGCCTTTATCCGCTCTAGTGAAAAATAAATAAATCTGGATTATTTTTTAAAAACTTTTTTGTACGGTCAATATCGTTTGACATGATCCTCTCTCTATAAGGCAAGTGTGGTTTGTTTTTAAGTGTGAATTTAAAATAGATAATACTCCGTCTCGCAATCTTCCATCCTGACTTCGATCATACATATACACATTTTCAAGACTCTTAAGTATTTCCACAGCTTGTTTGAAATCGAATTTGATACAAAAATTAAATGTTTTCCCCTTAGAGATAACGTTTGAAACAAAATCTGGAAGTGAAATATCTGAAAGATTAATTAACCATTTTTTCCGTAATTCTTGTATTTCAGTAGAGCAATGTTGTAATTCAAAATAACTATTTTTATTAGTGCTGTAATTTTTTCTATTGCTAAAGTTTGTCATAAAAGAGTTATTATGTCTATGTTCGAAAGATTTTTCAAGCAGGTCCGAAATCTTATTCTTATATAGATGCTTTAAAGTACTATTAAAGTTATCGTGAGAATTTTGAGAAAATTGTAATACTTTTTCAGAAAAAGATTTACTAGTCAAACTAGCTATATCATCAACAAAGAAATGAATATTTTTTCTTAAAAAAAAAGATGAGTATTTAAATTACTAATTTCTAATTTTAAAGTTTTTTTTCGTAAATTATTAATGACTAAGTTATACTTCTTACTCGCAAAACTGCTGTGGAAATACCTACGTGTGTGTATATTATTGATAATATGATTAGGAATCAAGTCCTTAGTGCGACATTCTAATAAGAATTTCAATTAACACGTACTTTTTTTATAGTCGCACTGTAATCTCAGCAATTTTACAAATAAGTTCTTAACTTCTAGTCCATAATGATATAAAATAAATTGAAAAACCTCACGACTTCTGAAGGAAGCCGGGAAGTCAAAATCGTCAATAACAAATTCGTCAATACCAGATATTAAGTCTATTACTGCTGTCGGTACACTCGCGAATCTCGGCGGTTGTTGAACCTTGTTCTGACGTCGACGCTTCCCTGATGTTACTGCGAGTGGTCGTTAACCCTCCCTCTACTGTGACTAAGTCGTTGGTCATTGTCCCCAGTGACGATGTAGATGGAAAAATCACTGGGTCCTGGCTGGATCTTTCTTTTAAACTTTTGCTTATAATCTTCGGTGACGGCATGTCCGTGATGCAATGCCCAATTTAATTATATATGATTTTCTATCGCTCGAGTATTGTAGAATGTAAAAAAAAAGACAAGTATGCATCTCTTCGAGCAAACGTAATACAAAAATAATAAAATAAATTACATTAAAAATTGTACATATAAATTTAAATAAATTACCTAAAATATAAACTCAGTACATTTAGTACATTCAATAATTATACCAAGCCAGTTGAGTTTTTATAGTTTAGCTGGTTTTCCTGCTTTCCGGCTCGGTGTAATTATTAGATGTATTAAATGTCGTGTTTCACTTCGCGTTTCGCATGCCGGCGGCAAGTCACTGAGGCCTGCAGGCCCAAAGAGCCGAAGGTCGAATGTGGCGCCCTAGATTCATTTTTAAAAATTTTCATATCAGTTAAAAAATAAAATACCTTCCTAAAATTGGAGGTAAATTGAACCTAATTGAAGTAAATGGGTTTACTTGAAATCGCGTGTACAATGTATAACGATATTTAACAGTTTTATAATTTTCATTGGTACATATTAGTTTGAAAAAAGGTAATAAATTTGAGAAGATAGACAGTACTACGTTGTTTTTGCATAAAAATTTTAAATAAAACAAAGTTAAATATTTCATTTTTTAATGTTTCTTTTTATGTGTTTTAAAGGTGTTGGGTTCCCTTAAATTTACATACCATCTATTTCTTCTTTGAAGTGGGACACTTCATTAAGAAATGTTTTTATGTCCCATTCTCCACTGTCTAACATATTCCATGCTTTTAAGAGCTCTTCGTCCCTAGCCACGTAAATATCCCTACAGATCTTCGGGCTTTGTCGAGCGCACTCCATTCTCATCTTCGCCATGTATTTGACAATTTCATCTATATTTGAAAAATGATTAATAATTTTATGTTTGTGTAATCGTCTCGTGATGGAACTCTTGAAGAATTTCGAATAAAAATGTTAGATCTGTAAATGTACATACGTCGTGATTTTTTAAGCGCATTGCAACGTCCACGGACCCTACCCTCCATTAAAAAAATTTTATTTTTTAAGTTATTCAATAAATTAACTTAAAATTATTTGATTAAACAATTTTTTATGTTTTTAAAAACCCAAACCACAAACGCCATGTATACGGCTATCATTTTATGTTTTTAATAAAAGAAAAGTTAATTTAAAAGAAAAAATTTAAACTTTTCCTTAATCCCTTCGCATGGCAAGATGCAAACGTTCTGCACTAAGTCAGACTAAGCGCTCGCACTTTTTGCCTTATACGCTGGACTACCCTTAGACTCAATACGTGGTCTAAGAGAGAAAAGCGATTAATAAAAATAATAAATATAATAAATAAAATAAACAGATTTCCATGAGTCGCAAACGCATAGCATTACGTCTATGCTAAGCGCTCACGCAATTTTCAGCTCAGTTGTTCTTTATTAGGCATTGCGTCTTGACAAAGAAGAATTTCCAGAACGAGAGGATCAAGAAGCCGTCCAAAATTAAAGTCTTTTCTTGCCCGAAGGCGCATTGTGTCGTCTTACGGGATAGAGAAGCATCGTGCATTGCGTCACAATTATTTTCATTTTTGTTGCTGAATATATATATACAAGGCATTACGTCTTTGTATATAGCAGTAACTATTAGAATCACTTGACTTTAATTTATTTGCGACACACTTTATTTATTCGCCTGGTATTCCGGACCACATAAAATCAAGATAATGTTTCGAATATTTTTCATTAAAATCTCTCGCCTCTTTCCATTCTCCGTTGCGCGGAGGCGAGGGGCGTTTCAGGGTAGACCTGAGTTAAACGTGTTAAGTAACAGAAAATGATTCATTGATCTGCAAAATAAGATTACTTCATCTACTTAAATATGACTTTTTGTTATTTAAAGACAATGATTCTAACGCTCGATATAATTTCAGTAAATCCGAATTTATTTGTCACTTCGAGTCACACTAAGAAAATAAATAGATTGAAACTTAAATTAATTTGAAAAGAAATATAAGTAAATGCGTTTCGCCCCGGACTCCTCGTTGGGCTGATCAGTAAGATGACGAGAATTCCTATCTTAAACGCAAAATAGATGACTTTTTGTTCTGAAAATATATATATCATACTTTATTTTGGAACCCTAAAGTTGTCTATATAGTGCTTCTGGGCCTCGATAAGATCCATTGTTTTAATCCTTTAATTTATGCCTTTTAAGTTACTTGCCACGGGTTTTTTAATCAATCAAACAATCGTTTTTCATCATTATTTTCATCATTTTTTTAAATAATTATTTTTTTACTCATTTGACACGCTTATGTGAGATACATTTCTGTTATATTCTTTGCATAGCTCGTATAAGTATTCATAAGGAAAATTTTAACACCGAATATGTGAATATTATCATTTTAACAAAAATCTGTTCATGTGAAAAACGTATGCCGTAATGTGTTTAACTTAATATTTCATTCAATTAACCATTCAAATGGAATTGTATAAATAAATAAATGAATAAATCGAAATGTTCAGAACTTGAACTGAAGCCGTTTCCTTTCGAATAATATGAATTTCTATGTGTCTAAATATTTCAAAAGGCATATTTCTTTTGAACTAAAAGTTATGCAAAGTGCGCGGAAATCCAGAGGGGTGCAATTTTCATGTTATTAAAATTGTGTTTCGCGTTCATCCTTAATACCTAAGGAATATTGTTCAATTATTGTAAAAATGCTTCTAGTGTATTAAATATCTGGAGTATTTTTTAATTAAATGAATCTATCGCTGGAGGTAAAATATTTAGAAAAATACAGAATTGAATGGTCCTTTCGAGCCAATTTGAAAGAAAAAAAAATTTGTATGTTGAAAAAGAATGTTTGACAAATTTACAAAAAAACTGGTACGAAAGACATCTTATATCATTGATTCATCATAGGGAAATTGACGATTACTTACTCATGAAATAAGTTACGTTGGGCCTTTTGCCAAGCATAGTCTTCAAGACCTTCCCTTATGAAAAAAAACCTGCAGAATATGATGTAGGCAAACATACAGAGGATTGTGCAAGGAATTATACATGTATCTGTGCAGATTGCTCTATAGATAAATTTGTAGAATAATTTGCACGGATCTGTGCCCGTATATGTGGAATACTCTGTATAAATATTCTATAGATATTGGTAAAGAGTTCCAGAAGAAGAATCTATAAATATTTGTGTAGATTTTTGGAACACTATATAAACCTATATAAACATCTGTATACAAAAATATGTGCAGATAATATGCTTCTATACCTCTATTATATAGAGAATCATGTAGGAAATTCTATAAGTTTATATGCAGAGTTATCTGCAGATAAGTGTATAAGAATATCTGCACGGAAACGTACATGAATTTGAACAGAATACTAGGTGTACAAATACGTACAAATTTCAGAATAAACAGCTGCACAAATTTGTTCAGAAATATGTACATTTCCGCTGGCACCTTTCTTGTACATACATTTCGCCTCTGTAGAAATCTGCAGGAATGTATGCAAAACGTTGTGTATAAAATAATGCATAAAATTTTCAATTAAATCATCATTATTAATATTGCAGAAAACATTCTGGAAAGTTCGTTGGACAGTGGATTGGTATCAATTTACCCATCAGTATTTGAATAAAAATAAAAAAAAGAATTTTTCTAATTTAAGAGATTTACTTCATTGCGGTCACCCATCCGAGTAGGAACCTTGCCTAATGCGGCTTAACTTTCATAATAGAAAATTCATGGTGTGATGTGTTTGGCCAGAACTCATCACGATATTAGTGAACTCAAATTTTAATATCTAAGATCTTCCTTCTACTGAATTACGTATTTATTCGTAAAATTGTTAATGCTGATCATTTTAGACTTACATTCATAAAACGTTCATCCAAGACATGAATATTTCAAAACGATTTAGGGCTAGGGAGTTTTTTACAATCTTTCATAAGTTGTATTATTAAACTGTAAGTAACAAATATATAAACGAAAAAGGAATGAAATTGAAAGTATCAGAGTAGAAGCTTTGTAACATATTGTCTTAAAGTCTAAAATGATCAACATTAATAATTTTACGAATAAATACGTAATTCGGTAGAAGGAAGCTCTTAGATATTAAAATTTGAATTCACTAATACCGTGATGAGTTATGGCCAAACACATTACACCATGAACTTTCTATCATGAAAATTAAGCAGTATTTAGTAAATTAGAAAAATTCTTTTTTTTATTTTTATCCAAATACTGATGGGTAAATTGATACTAATCCACTGTCCACCGAACTTTCCTAAATGTTTTCCGCAATATTAATAGTGATGATTTAATTGAAAATTTTATGCATAATTTTACACACAACGTTTTGCATACATTTCTGCAGATTTCTACAGAGGCGAAATGTATGTACAAGAAAGGTGCCAGCGGAAATGTACATATTTCTGAACAAATTTATGCAGATGTTTATTCTGAAATTTGTACGTATTCGTACACCTAGTATTCTATTCAAATTCATGTACGTTTCCGTGCAGATATTCTTAAACACTTATCTGCAGATAACTCTGCATATAAACTTATAGAATTTCCTACATGATTCTCTATATAGTAGAGGTTATAACGTTTAGTTTAATATTTTCCAAACGCTATGTATCGGACCTGCTCCCGGAGAATCTCCTCGTGATTCCCGGTAGGCGCCAGACGTTGGCCTCCAACGTCAGAGTCTTTCGACTCCTTTCGTCGAGACTCGTAGCGGGAACAGGGCAGAATGTGGCAAGGTGTCGGAGTGGCTAGCTCAGCCCAATGGGAGAGAGGGGTTCGGGGTGATACAAAACGCGGCTGTTTCTGAGGAGCTACTGTTTATTTAACTGTACGATTATGCTTGTTACAAGGTACCGAGTGAGCCGAGGAAGCCGGTTGAATGACAAGTATTCGCGTAGTAAGGTAGTGGGAATTACAAAATTATTGCAAACAAATTGACTGCTGATTGAATTCGGAATAGGTAGCCCTCGCAATAGCACGACCCTCGCGCGTCTCAAGGCACTCACTCACTCTCGTCCTCTCGACGCTACACTCTCGCTTTGCCCGAAGACAAAATCTTACATGTACATCTGGTCTCGCGAGACCGAACATTCAAACTTAATCCTATGGTCGCGATTTCGCCCCTCTAGCTAGATCGCTCCCGTGTAGCCTACGTTTGGCCGAGAGCCTGTCCGCGTCCGACGGCTTACGACACCTCTCGCGCCTTATTCTATCTACGCGTCGGACGAGTCCACGTACTCGCCGACGAATTGCGCACTCAAACACTTCACTTATTGTAGAATAAAAATTGATGCGTCTCTTCGAGCCAAGTTGTTTATTTTAAAAAAGGCCAAACGTTTCGGGATAATTTTATCCCCTCTTCAGTGGCTGTACAACGTTTAAATTACAAGGTTTATTATAATAATAATATTAAAATGAGTGAAATTGAAAATTGTTCATATAAACATATTTACCTAATTAGAAAAACAACTTCCGTGTTTTTACATTATTAGGAAACGGACCAGAAAAGGATTAATCGCATATGGCGCTATAATATAAATTTAAATTTTAAACCAAAGTTTACAGAAGAACTATTACAAAAATATTTAAATAATAACTTACGGCCTAGGACTCGAGAATTTTTTTACAGAACGATTCCCCGGTGCCAAGGTGGTAATGCGGCACCGGTCGAGGCAAGACGTCAACTAATGTCTCTACAAAATTACGGCCAATATATATTCCGCAATACATACATTAGATGTACTAATACTTATAAATGTTATTATAATGCAAATTAAAATGCGAGATGGAGTCATTTCCATATTAAATTCTCAGATTAAAAATAAGACGCATGTCTTATTTTTATTATGTGCCTTATCATGAACGTATTATGTCATACAATATTAGACTTACAAAACAGTTTTTAAAAAATAATCCCGATCTATTTTTCACTAGAGCAGACAAGGGCAATGCTACGGTAGTGGTGGATCGAAACGTGTATATCTCGAAGGTTAATGAGGCCCTCAGCGACGAGAGATTTTATAGACTGGTTAAAGTTACCCCTGCTGCAGGGATAAAAAAGCGGATAAAAAAACTCATTGACCTTTGGAGTACACGGGGCGTTCTAGAGGTCTTTCTTCCAAGGGCATCGAGCACACATCGCTGCCGAAAGCTTATGGCCTAATAAAAATTCATAAACCAAACAATCCCGTAAGAATTATAGTTTCAGCAATTAATAGCCCCACTTATTTTTTTGATAAATGCATATCCGTCTTATTAACTAAACATTTTCCTTTACCAGCTTCTCATATAAAAAATAGTACACAATTAAAAAGTAACCTCACTAATATAAATATTTCTGATCAGCAATGTTTTGTGTCCTTCGACGTTGTTTCATTGTTTTCGAGTTTGCCAAAAGATGCGATTATACTGTCGATTGAAAAGAGATGGAAATGGCTTTCGTGTTTGAATTGTATGTCGAAGAGCGAATTTATGGATGGTATAAAAACTCTTCTCGACTGTACGTATCTTGTTTTCGATGGCAAATTTTATAAACAAGTCTCAGGCGCTCCGATGGGATTCTGCCCGAGCCCTGTTTTTGCGAATATGGTTCTGGAGGATCTCGAGGATCATTGTCTGGGTATTGCAAAATCTAGCGTTCGACTTTTTTACAGATACGTGGATGACTGTCTTTTGGTTTTGGATTGAGATGAGATTGAACTTGTGTTATCTATATTTAATAGCTATAATAACTCCCTTCAATTTACTCACGAAATTGAAGTCAATAATACTATAAATTTTCTCGATATCTCTATATTTCATGATTCAAGTGGTCATATTTTTACGAATTGGTTTCAAAAAAATACAGCGTCATCAAGATACATAAATTATTTCTCTCACCACCCAAAAAACCAGAAGATAGCAATAATGTACAATTTATTTGATAGGGCGATATTGTTGTCCGATCCGCGGTTTCACTGTGAAAACATCGAAAAAGCGAAAAAAATTCTCATAGCTAATGACTATCCTCCAGATTTTATAGAGAAATTTAGTAAAAAACGGATTGCCCGCAACCTGAGCCTTTCAAGGGCCTCGTTAGAAGGGGTATTTGAAAGTAATGCACACTCTCAAAACAATAAATCTAACTCTAGAAAAGGATATGCGGTGTTCCCTTATTATGAAGGGTTTAACGAAAAATTAAAGTCGGTTTTAAAAAGAAATGACATGAGTTTGATTAATAATGTTACTGATAAGTTCAATAAACTTGGCAAAGATCCTACTGCTGTGGGAGATACGAGAAATGTTGTATACAAAATCGATTGCTCCGATTGCGAATCAACGTACATCGGAGAAACGTATCGACCGTTAAAAACTAGGCAATACGAACATAAAAGATATATAGAGAAAAGGGATCTTAACTCCCCTCTCGCGGTACATGCATTGGAAACAGGACACAATTTCGATTTTAACAATATTAAAATAATAGATAGAGAACCGTCTATGTTCCGCAGACGGTTCTCAGAAATGCTACACATTCAGTTTTTCGATGGCACACTTAATAGGGCTGAGGATACGTGCCGCCTCAAAGCGAGTTATAAAAATGTTATATCAAACCTAAAAAATAGTCCGAATAAATTTTAATTGTAAATAATGTGATTGCGGAGGCTCGGTGGCGAGCGGACTATATCAGGAACTTAGCACGCAGTGAGAGGTGGCATACCGCTTCGCGCTCTCTTCAACTCAGCCAACACATGTTCAATAGTGATTGGCTGGCGAGCCGGAGCGGAACAGCCCAGTGGGAGGTCGGGGAGACTGGGTTGCCGTGGCAACGCTCCGTCCATGCTGTATACTATATAGTCATATAGCCATGGCAGGAGCGTTTCTTACGTTGCGGCGCGGGCCCCCCGTCCTGCTACTTGAGTATTAACGTGCCACCTCCAATGTGGTATTCGTTCTTGGTATATGGATGAAGCTCGAGGTATCCGTCGCTGAGGCGGTTTGCATTATAATAACATTTATAAGTATTAGTACATCTAATGTATGTATTGCGGAATATATATTGGCCGTAATTTTGTAGAGACATTAGTTGACGTCTTGCCTCGACCGGTGCCGCATTACCACCTTGGCACCGGGGAATCGTTCTGTAAAAAAATTCTCGAGTCCTAGGCCGTAAGTTATTATTTAAATATTTTTGTAATAGTTCTTCTGTAAACTTTGGTTTAAAATTTAAATTTATATTATAGCGCCATATGCGATTAATCCTTTTCTGGTCCGTTTCCTAATAATGTAAAAACACGGAAGTTGTTTTTCTAATTAGGTAAATATGTTTATATGAACAATTTTCAATTTCACTCATTTTAATATTATTATTATAATAAACCTTGTAATTTAAACGTTGTACAGCCACTGAAGAGGGGATAAAATTATCCCGAAACGTTTGGCCTTTTTTAAAATAAACAACTTGGCTCGAAGAGACGCATCAATTTTTATTCTACACTATTCCATCATCGAGCGATAGATTCATTATTAAACAAACTTCACTTATTCCAAATGACACGACACACTAAACAGGTAGCCCTGGATGCCCTATCGTCGAGGTAGCTCACGCCGCTCGTAACAGGGAGCCCAAGGTAGCACTCACTCGCGGAATTACACTTTTACAAACTAAAGGCTCAATTAACACATTATTAGGAAACGGACCAGAAAAGGATTAATCGCATATGGCGCTATAATATAAATTTAAATTTTAAACCAAAGTTTACAGAAGAACTATTACAAAAATATTTAAATAATAACTTACGGCCTAGGACTCGAGAATTTTTTTACAGAACGATTCCCCGGTGCCAAGGTGGTAATGCGGCACCGGTCGAGGCAAGACGTCAACTAATGTCTCTACAAAATTACGGCCAATATATATTCCGCAATACATACATTAGATGTACTAATACTTATAAATGTTATTATAATGCAAACCGCCTCAGCGACGGATACCTCGAGCTTCATCCATTTACCAAGAACGAATACCACATTGGAGGTGGCACGTTAATACTCAAGTAGCAGCACGGGGGGCCCGCGCCGCAACGTAAGAAACGCTCCTGCCATGGCTATATGACTATATAGTATACAGCATGGACGGAGCGTTGCCACGGCAACCCAGTCTCCCCGACCTCCCACTGGGCTGTTCCGCTCCGGCTCGCCAGCCAATCACTATTGAACATGTGTTGGCTGAGTTGAAGAGAGCGCGAAGCGGTATGCCACCTCTCACTGCGTGCTAAGTTCCTGATATAGTCCGCTCGCCACCGAGCCTCCGCAATCACATTATTTACAATTAAAATTTATTCGGACTATTTTTTAGGTTTGATATAACATTTTTATAACTCGCTTTGAGGCGGCACGTATCCTCAGCCCTATTAAGTGTGCCATCGAAAAACTGAATGTGTAGCATTTCTGAGAACCGTCTGCGGAACATAGACGGTTCTCTATCTATTATTTTAATATTGTTAAAATCGAAATTGTGTCCTGTTTCCAATGCATGTACCGCGAGAGGGGAGTTAAGATCCCTTTTCTCTATATATCTTTTATGTTCGTATTGCCTAGTTTTTAACGGTCGATACGTTTCTCCGATGTACGTAGATTCGCAATCGGAGCAATCGATTTTGTATACAACATTTCTCGTATCTCCCACAGCAGTAGGATCTTTGCCAAGTTTATTGAACTTATCAGTAACATTATTAATCAAACTCATGTCATTTCTTTTTAAAACCGACTTTAATGTTTCGTTAAACCCTTCATAATAAGGGAACACCGCATATCCTTTTCTAGAGTTAGATTTATTGTTTTGAGAGTGTGCATTACTTTCAAATACCCCTTCTAACGAGGCCCTTGAAAGGCTCAGGTTGCGGGCAATCCGTTTTTTACTAAATTTCTCTATAAAATCTGGAGGATAGTCATTAGCTATGAGAATTTTTTTCGCTTTTTCGATGTTTTCACAGTGAAACCGCGGATCAGACAACAATATCGCCCTATCAAATAAATTGTACATTATTGCTATCTTCTGGTTTTTTGGGTGGTGAGAGAAATAATTTATGTATCTTGATGACGCTGTATTTTTTTGAAACCAATTCGTAAAAATATGACCACTTGAATCATGAAAAATAGAGATATCGAGAAAATTTATACTATTATTGACTTCAATTTCGTGAGTAAATTGAAGGGAGTTATTATAGCTATTAAATATAGATAACACAAGTTCAATCTCATCTCTATCCAAAACCAAAAGACAGTCATCCACGTATCTGTAAAAAAGTCGAACGCTAGATTTTGCAATACCCAGACAATGATCCTCGAGATCCTCCAGAACCATATTCGCAAAAACAGGGCTCGGGCAGAATCCCATCGAAGCGCCTGAGACTTGTTTATAAAATTTGCCATCGAAAACAAGATACGTACAGTCGAGAAGAGTTTTTATACCATCCATAAATTCGCTCTTCGACATACAATTCAAACACGAAAGCCATTTCCATCTCTTTTCAATCGACAGTATAATCGCATCTTTTGGCAAACTCGAAAACAATGAAACAACGTCGAAGGACACAAAACATTGCTGATCAGAAATATTTATATTAGTGAGGTTACTTTTTAATTGTGTACTATTTTTTATATGAGAAGCTGGTAAAGGAAAATGTTTAGTTAATAAGACGGATATGCATTTATCAAAAAAATAAGTGGGGCTATTAATTGCTGAAACTATAATTCTTACGGGATTGTTTGGTTTATGAATTTTTATTAGGCCATAAGCTTTCGGCGGCGATGTGTGCTCGATGCCCTTGGAAGAAAGACCTCTAGAACGCCCCGTGTACTCCAAAGGTCAATGAGTTTTTTTATCCGCTTTTTTATCCCTGCAGCAGGGGTAACTTTAACCAGTCTATAAAATCTCTCGTCGCTGAGGGCCTCATTAACCTTCGAGATATACACGTTTCGATCCACCACTACCGTAGCATTGCCCTTGTCTGCTCTAGTGAAAAATAGATCGGGATTATTTTTTAAAAACTGTTTTGTAAGTCTAATATTGTATGACATAATACGTTCATGATAAGGCACATGCGTCTTATTTTTAATCTGAGAATTTAATATGGAAATGACTCCATCTCGCATTTTAATTTGCATTATAATAACATTTATAAGTATTAGTACATCTAATGTATGTATTGCGGAATATATATTGGCCGTAATTTTGTAGAGACATTAGTTGACGTCTTGCCTCGACCGGTGCCGCATTACCACCTTGGCACCGGGGAATCGTTCTGTAAAATAATTCTCGAGTCCTAGGCCGTAAGTTATTATTTAAATATTTTTGTAATAGTTCTTCTGTAAACTTTGGTTTAAAATTTAAATTTATATTATAGCGCCATATGCGATTAATCCTTTTCTGGTCCGTTTCCTAATAATGTAAAAACACGGAAGTTGTTTTTCTAATTAGGTAAATATGTTTATATGAACAATTTTCAATTTCACTCATTTTAATATTATTATTATAATAAACCTTGTAATTTAAACGTTGTACAGCCACTGAAGAGGGGATAAAATTATCCCGAAACGTTTGGCCTTTTTTAAAATAAACAACTTGGCTCGAAGAGACGCATCAATTTTTATTCTACACTATTCCATCATCGAGTGATAGATTCATTATTAAACAAACTTCACTTATTCCAAATGACACGACACACTAAACAGGTAGCCCTGGATGCCCTATCGTCGAGGTAGCTCACGCCGCTCGTAACAGGGAGCTCAAGGTAGCACTCACTCGCGAAATTACACTTTTACAAACTAAAGGCTTAATTAAGACGAGACGCCAAGATAGCCGAGTTAGCCTCGCGCGTAGATCTAATAACGTAGAGAGCCGCGGATGCTGTTGTTCACCTACTCGAGCAGGGAGCCGCGTGTAAGGAAGCCTCGTGATACGGATCTCGGAATCGTCGCCGTGCGCGCCAAGTCGCGTGCTCAGCGAACAAAGGACTTCGCGATGGAACTGCGCGCTTGCCCGTGAGGAAGACTTAGTCTATTAAAAGAAACGATCTACTGACCCTGATCCTTATCCTCGTCCACGTCCACGTCCACGGTCCAAGCCCAATGGATCCCACTAGTCACAAAATAATCACAGGTAGCACTAAATCGGAAGTCCCAGGAGCAAACGGCAGAGTTGTCCGAGCAGGAGCGGCCGGGGCAGGAGAGTGCCGGCTCGCGCGCTCGTCGCTCGCCTCGCGCTCTGGCTCTCCCGTGCCGCCGCACAGCGCGCGTTCCTATTGGTCGGATTGCTTGGGCCGACGGCCCGCGCTCTCGCGCCGCAACAGGCTCGCTCGCCTCGCGTCGCCGATCGCCACGCATGCGCAATCGACTATTCGACATGTCTCAACGCTGGAGCAGGTAGCCGCGAAATTCAAACGCTTGTGTACAATAGGGAGCCGGAATTCACGCAGATAATTCGCGCGCAACGCGAATTACGAAGTACGATGTAACTCTCGGTGTATCCTTCTGTCTGGGCCCTTGATTCGGGAGTACGCCTGTTACAGGGAGCGCCGAAGACGCCTTTTTACATCCAACATCCATGGGAGAGCGGCCATCACGCTGGTCCTGCTGCCATAGACGCTCACGTAGGGAGCCCCGCCGGTGCATCGTCTACGTCCACTCTTCGACGATGACCATATTGGATGCCCTGAGTGAATCCGACCTGCTATTGACGCACCGGAGTTTGACGTCCTCCTCCTCTCATTCCTCCTCTCGTCGTTGAATGAGTGCTCGGAGATGTCCTCCGTATTTTTATCCTTTCGCGGCTGCCTCTCCGCTCGTCGCGTAGTTACTCAAAAAAAAGGAACCAACGCCATTAACTCATGCACTCCAATCACATTCGCACGGCCTTGAGACGCTCTGCCCCGGCGGCTCGGCCCGAAGTAACGTGACAACAATTTGCCACGTTACAAGGTATAGAAGCATATTATCTGCACATATTTTTGTATACAGATGAGTAGTATGGTGGCACCATGGAGAAAGTAAACAAATATGACCTTGACCTCTGTGACCTCTCGTCCAAGGCACTTTAGTCAAGGTAATATTTGTTTACTTTTCCATGGTGCCAAAGGTACTTTAAAGACCCCCTCTCCCTTCCCCTTTCGTCCACAGTATAGCGCGACACTTTGGAGAGAGCTCCGCTCGCCAAAGTATCAGCGCGGCCCGGTGCATTTTTGGGCAGCGCGTTCGGCCTAGCGCGCGCAATGACCCCCGCTTATCGCTGAGCGCTCGGGAGAGAAATCCGAGCGTCAGAGACGGTAAGCAGGGATTTCTCTCTACCGAGTGTGCAAAAGAAATACATAAAATAAAACACAAAAAATACTCACATATTTTTTACCGCTCTCTCTCTCTCTCTCTCTCTCTCTCTCTCTCTCTCTCTCTCTCTCTCCCTCCTCTCTTCTTATCTTCCGTAGCTGTATATATATATAAAATACTTAAAACTACTTAAGCTATTTTAGAGTTTTAATATTTTTTTTATAATAATTTAATCCTGGCAATGAGTGAGCTGCTCATTGCAGTCCGGGCAGAGCCACTCATGACAGGTATTGCAGCGGCAGTAATAAAATACTTTTGTGCAACTCCAACAAAAATCGATGTTGCGACGCGGAAGATCTATATTTTGCGCTCGCCAATTCGCATAGTAGTAGTTGTGTACGCGCTGGAGCCGCGTACGCAACTGTCTTAGCGCCAGGGCCTTGCGCATTTTTGTCGTCCAGATCAGACCGTCATAATGGCGCGTCTTCAGCTGAATGAGGCGGCGAAGTCCTAGCTCGCGGGCCTCGTAATCATCCACCATGGCGACATCGTCATTCTTGGCGTCAGCCATGGCGTGTAGACCTGCGTCGTCACTCTCACTGTCACTTGTATCTGTAGAACTGCGATTTTCACGCACATCATTACGGATGGTCGTCGCACTGCTTATTGATATGGTGGAGTACCCACTTTCGTCGGACATGGAATTGTCCAACTCGGCGAGTAGGCGACGCCGCGCCTCCTCCTCATCTTCATCCATAACTGGCGGTGGTGGTGGTGGTGTTGGTGGTGGCGATGGTGTTGGTGGTGGCGATGGCGAAGACGGTGGTGACAGCGACGCCGGAAGGATTTCATCACCACCGATGAATATCCCATTAAATAGCGGTGGTGGTGGTGATGGTAGCAACGGTGGTGATGGCAGCAGTGGTGGTGACCCGGTCGCGATGAAATTAATTATGGGCGCGACGTTGATGACGCCAAAGCCCATAATATACTCCACCTCCTGATCGGGGTTCCCATTTATTAGATGGTCCCCAGGTGATAGAAGTGGACCGGGCACCCGTGCCTCTCCTCGCTCATAGCGCTGATTAATTTCGGCGACCGACAACACTCTCATTCTGGCTTATTTGTTCGCAGTTTGATGGCTCGACGGGAACTGATGTGGTTTGCAGAGCTGCACAAGACATCATCTTCCCACTTTTTCACTATTAAAAAGCAATTTTGCACTTTTGTCTGGGAACCAGACAAAAGTCAGCACGTTGCTTTCTTATCGCGACACCTTACTTCCACAGCATCTCAGATTTACCTGAGAGCAGGAAAGCGCGGTACCTCCATCCGAGCACAATCAGCGTTTTTCGTGGGAATGGTATTTTTCACCCATTGCCACGATTCTCGTATGGTTTTTCGTGTGCCAGCAGAAACCTCTTTCTCTCTCGCACACCAGTAACCGGTAACCAATGTATTGGAGTCAATTGATTACTCGACAACTTGAATTTTTCATTATTTTATCGGCTCATCATATCGTGTATGGCAAATGAATAATGCATACACGATAATTCAATTGATTTTCTAATTGTAATAGCCGAAAAAACAATTGAAAGCGGGCAAACTGTGTCAGGAGCATATGAAGAGCGAGAAAGTGGCAGCTCCAGATGACACGTGAGAGGTGAAGAAGGTGTGAAGATGGGCTGGTACTCTAATCTAACGAGGCGTCGCTTATCACGGCTACTCTACATGCCCTTGGCCTCTTGAGCGGCTAGTGAAATCCTAATCTCGGGCGAATGAGGTGTCTGCCGGTCAAGCGACGTGATGGCGATTTTTCTAAGTCCTCTGTAATGGCGGACATAGAATATAAATCAACCACCTCTTTTATTAATATATTTCCCTATTCATTGTCCCATATTTTATTTATAAATTTGTATAAATAAATCAATAAAATATTGGTGCATGCATCGGCAAGCATCCGCGGATCGTTGATGAATATGAAATTCAACACCACCTCAAATTTAGACTTGGCCCACCCTTATTTCTATGGATCTTATTTCTATACAGATACCGCGAGATGAAATTTGACACCATCCAGTATTTGGTTCGGCCCACCCCAATATCTTCGAAGATTACAGATAGATTAATTCGTGAAATAATCAACTTCTGAAGTACCACCCATAACCTATCCGACGATATGCGACACGAAACGATTGGATCAATTTTAAGATTTTCTAAAATTTTGGCAAATCAATAAATCGTTTATATCTCCGAAACTATTGACCAGATAATTTCGCGGGATAAGGATTTTATGGAACACAACTCAAGAGCTGTCCAGTGACCTAACTTTTGGTCCAATCGGTTGATTATTGTTTATCGATCGATCAATATCTCCGAAACTATTGATCAGATAATTTTGCGGAATAAGGATTTTATTGAAGACAACTCAAGAGGTATTCAGTGACCCAACTTCCGACCAAATCATCTGGAAATTGACAGCAAATCGATCGATCGATCGATCGATTGATCGATGTATTTTTCGTAAATACGTAATGGAAAATAGGTTCTTAGATAAGAGAAGAGACCTTACCTCACCGAGCGACAGCACTAGACTGACCCGAATAAATAACCAATTTTAGCTGATGTAGCAAAAACTGCCAGGGGCGACAACTGCGCCATCTACTTCATTCTTTCAGACTTCTCGAAAGTGTGGTCAGCACTATATCCTGTTTCATCCAAGAAGACGTGGTCAGCACTATATTCAATTTCATCTAAAAAAAACGTAGTCAGCACACCATCTTCTCATCTCACGTTTCATCTGAAGTTGCCACTTCCTCGCTCTACATATGCTCCTAATACAATTTAACCATTCTCGCTCGTTTTTCGTGTATTATAAATAAAAAATCAATTGTATTATCGGGTATACATCCTGTATTTGCGATACACGATATCATACGTGAATAAAATAATGAAAAATATAGAGTTTTGTTGAAATTTTTGCTGATGTAGCTGATTGGCGCGACATCTACACCGTCTATTTTACTCTTTTGGGCTTCTCGAAAGTGTGGTCAGCACTATATTCGATTTCATCTAAGAAAACGTGGTCAGCACTATACACAATTTCAGCTGAGTTCTTGCAAATATAGTCAGCATTATGCTCAGTTTGCAAGCAAGTTCAAGGAAATGTGGCCAGCATTCTTCAGGTTTCAATTAAGTTCTCAGACTCGTCAGCAAAACACCCCATAGTCCGGGAGTCAGGGAGTTCAAAACCTTATTAACAGGAAGTTCGTGCAAGAGTTTATTTTATCGCTGAAATATGTTGGTAGCCACTTACTGAAAATAGCCCTAAAGTCTCTACTTCGGACCCGATCGGGAACACTGTTATTATTGCAAATTAAGTTACCAAAATGCATTTTTTTCCGTTTTTCTTGATTAACTTTTTTGTTACTCAATTTATGCAAAAACAGGTACGGGCAAAAGTTTATCAGCATTGAATGTTCTATAAGATACATATATTCCGAAATGCAAAATTAATGTTTTTCCCGGCTAAATTGTTAAATAAAAAAAATTTTTTTTCAATTTTCACATTGCCATGGTTTTTGTGAAATATGATCTTTATTTATCGGATTAGCCCTCAAAGATGACTTTTAGTACAGACAACGTAAAAATTGAAGCCCGATCTCGATATCTTAAAATGGCGTCTTGTTGCAAAATTATTTAGCCGAAAAGTTCAAATTGATGTCCAATTTGATCCAGGAACGACATAAAAATCAAACTATGTTTAATCGACAGCTTACGACGTAATTAACAAACGGTAAAAGTAAATTTTCTTAATATTAATATTTAGCAACATTTCTAATAAAAATTTTTTTTTATTTCGGTCAATTTTGGAGTGAGAGAATCGCGGCAAAATGCATCTTGAAGTACATAAAAAACCATGAATTTTGATATAAATTTTGTTAAGATCGGACCAATAGGAGCCGAGATACAAAAATTTTTTCAACCGACGATTACGCCGAAACTACTTGATATTTCAAGTTGAAATTTGGCACAGTGCTTGCCGAAATCATACTCTAAATGATTACATTTTACCCCATAGCTCTACATACTTTAGTTCGTCTAAAACGACCGACGAAACATATGAATTCAGCGCGCGCGGCCGCGCCGTTGCTCCGGCCGAGCGGCGCGGTGGTGGGGGGGAAGCCGCGCGGCGGCGAACAGAATTCATACGCCTTAGTTGCAATTTGATTATCTCGGTAACCAAAGCTACTATTGCAATAAAATTTTTTTTCATTTAACGTGTTTTTTTCTCAGCTTTAACGTCATACTAATTAAGTTATCATAGGCGCAACGCAAACACCGCAAATTACCAATTCTTCTGAAAAAGAATCTTTTTTGGCTACATACACAACCTTTAATGGCATATATTACGCTACCCAACCTTTATATGATAAATTGAAATATTTTTATGATTGTAGCAGTACAATGCATGCGTACAAAGGTTGTGTATGTAGCCAAAAAAGATACTTTTTCAAAAGAATTGGTAATTTGCGGTGTTTGCGTTGTGCCTATGATAACTTAATTAGTATGACGTTAAAGCTGAGAAAAAAACACGTTAAATGAAAAAAAAATTTATTGCAATAGTAGCTTTGGTTACCGAGATAATCAAATTGCAACTAAGGTGTATGAATTCTGTTCGCCGCCGCGCGGCTTTCCCCCCACCACCGCGCCGCTCGGCCGGAGCAACGCCGCGGCCGCGCGCGCTGAATTCATATGTTTCGTCGGTCGTTTTAGACGAACTAATGCATGTAGAGCTATTGGGTAAAATGTAATCATTTAGAGTATGATTTCAGCAAGCACTGTGCCAAATTTCAACTTGAAATATCAAGTAGTTTCGGCGTAATCGTCGGTTGAAAAAATTTTTGTATCTCGGCTCCTATTGGTCCGATCTTAACAAAATTTATATCAAAATTCATGGTTTTTTATGTACTTCAAGATGCATTTTGCCGCGATTCTCTCACTCCAAAATTGACCGAAATAAAAAAAAAATTTTTATTAGAAATGTTGCTAAATATTAATATTAAGAAAATTTATTTTTACCGTTTGTTAATTACGTCGTAAGCTGTCGATTAAACATAGTTTGATTCAATTATCGTTCCTGGATCGAATTGGACATCAATTTGAACTTTTCGGCTAAATAATTTTGCAACAAGACGCCATTTTAAGATATCGAGATCGGGCTTCAATTTTTACGTTGTCTGTACTAAAAGTCATCTTTGAGGGCTAATCCGATAAATAAAGATCATATTTCACAAAAACCATGGCAATGTGAAAATTGAAAAAAAATTTTTTTTATTTAACAATTTAGCCGGGAAAAACATTAATTTTGCATTTCGGAATATATGTATCTTATAGAAAATTCAATGCTGATCAACTTTTGCCCGTACCTGTTTTTGCATAAATTGAGTAACAAAAAAGTTAATCAAGAAAAACGGAAAAAAAATGCATTTTGGTAACTTAATTTGCAATAATAACAATGTTCCCGATCGGGTCCGAAGTCGAGACTTTAGGGCTATTTTCAGTAAGTGGCTACCAACATATTTCAGCTATAAAATAAACTCTTGCACGAACTTCCTGGTAAAATCCTAGGACTCCCGGACTACCACCACAGATCAAGATTGGTTGTCTGCTGGCACTATAAAAGTGGCCGGGATAAAGGGGTTAGCCATCAAACAGTGTTCAGCAGTAGCAGCAGTAACTTCGAGCAGAGACAACCTTCAGCATTAGGCCAGCGACTTCCTTGCTAAGAGAGACAGAGAGAGTATCTTGACCATCTTGAGCATCTTGAACATCTTGAGCATCTTGAGCATCGCTAAGACGGTATCCTCGTGTAGAGACTTTGTCCAGAGACTCAGCGGTATTAAGAGGTATTTGATAAATTTTTTAATTCATAAACGATGTATCGGTAATAATATATTTCAAGGATATATAACTGTATTTTAGAAATTATTAACCCAGTAGAATCAAGCCTAGCCGACCTCCATATACACAGACGAATTGATGACCTTATGGGTCTAGTCATCACCTTAGTATATAAAGACAAAGAAAGAGAGCGTCTTGAGAACGGTTTATTGAAGGAATTTCGCTTAATTACAGCCGAAAATGGTCGGGTCCATGATTTACTGACAAAATTACAGAATGAGGGAGCCATTAATTGGGATATAACGAATAATGTTATTAAGGCTGTAAATAAATATACGATAAAATTAGATAAGATGCGCGCTCATTTAGGCTTGTTTACGGGTATTATATTAACTAAATTAAGAAATATAGAGCAGGATATAAAAATTATTAATATGAATATTGATGAGTTATCCGAATCATTATCAGAATTAAGTTTCGAGTAATGTATATTAATATTGTAAAAACTATTGATTAATAATAAAAAATTAACTAAATTTACTATACCTTAATCTCTTTCTCGCGCAGATTAACCACACGTAATCTGGTGGTAGCCACTGTCTTGTACCACGTAATTCATCAAGAGAGCACTCTACAACTACTACTACTGCTAAGCTGTTGAGACATTATCCACACCATGAATAGATTACAACTATTGAGAATTGTGCTCCAAGTATTGAGCATCGTGCTGTTACACGAACCAGCAGCGTGCTTCTTTTGCAATGATAGGTGGTGTCGATCTTTGAAACATTGCTCAATCACCGAGCTTTTAAAGAAACTAAAATATATAATAGATTTCGGCAGTCTACGCACTATTGGACTCTTATTTAAACGCGGTTTCTTCGAGAGCGAGCGAGATGTTATTCGTGTTGTTGGTGAAAGTATTTTGCGTCGTGGTATGCAGTCGGCCTGGCAAGTCAAGGACATCATGCAGCAGTATCAGCTGGTCATAGGTAATTTAAAACTTTTTAAATCTGCGTTAGCCAGCGAGAAATATGACAATTTTGGACATTTTCACAGATCTTGACAGAATGATGACGGATCTCGAAGGTGATACTCTGATCGAGTTTGTTCGACTAGACGACGACAACGACAATGATGGTGAAAAGGTGGTGGTGGTGGTGGTGGACGAGAAGCCAGAGCCTATGGACCTCTCAATACTTGGTATTGAGCCATCGCAACAATCTTTGGGAGACGTGGCCACTAACAGTGCAGACGTAATTTCACCCATTGTACCTGCATCTACTGCTCCGACGAATTCAGTCGAATCAAAAGCGATTACGACTGGTGAAGCTATGGAGATTGATCTACCATTGATCGCTACTTCAGAGCCATCTACGTCGTGTATGACAATATCTATCAAGGAAAATCATGATGATGATGATGATGATGACAATGACGGCAATAATAATGCAGATAGTCAGGAAATCAGTGGTCCAAAGACAAAAAAAGAAGAAGAAGATGATGACATTGACGATGGAGTATTCTCCGATATAACGTCATGCTCGCAATCGTCCGGCACTTCTTCTTCTTCTTCTTCTTCTTCTTTTTCAAGTTCCACCGCTTCAAGTGGTGAGGACGACGACGACGACAACGACGACGACGACGACGACGACGACTACGACGACGACGAGAACGAGACATCAGGACATAGTTCGGGTGGTGACAACGACAACAACGACTACGACGACGACGACGACGACGACGACGACGACTACGACGACGACGAGAACGAGACATCAGGACATAGTTCGGGTGGTGACAACGACAACAACAACGACGACGACGACGACGACGACGACGACAAGAGCATTGAATGTAAGTATTTCGTGTATCATTGATAATGATAGTAGCGCCTGTAAATGGCGGAATACATGTTTGAAAACTAAGTGATTACTTGCAGGAGGGTGGCGGTGCTGCTACTGCTGCTGAGCACCCCGTGTGGCGGTACATCATCATTCATCAAGAGCGTGCAAAATACTACAGGAATTTTCGTCTAAATGGTCGTGAAGCCATTGTGAATATTCGTCGACCACCAGCATTCAACACTGACGTCTCAGAGTGGCTAAGTCGTGGTCTACACGAGATCCACAGGTACATGTGTAAGGGCACTAGACCCACCGATTTTATCGGCTTGTCTATAAACTCAGCGCAGTTTCGTCACGGCGTTGTATGGATCTCGTATAGACAGGTGTGTGAATTGCATGTGAGCGATATTCTCAAGCTCCTGGAGAGCGTTTCGCAGAGTAATGATGGTCTTGAGATTGACGAGATGCTGACAATAACTGTCAATACGGTGTCGGTACCTCAGGGACGCGGTCGTATTGCGCTCACATCCGAGTCAGTCTTCAAACGCTCTATCCTGAACATTCAAAATACGGATAATCTCTGTCTAGCTAGATCACTTGTTTGCGCACATATTCACGCCATTCGTGGTGACGCTCGCACGGGGTATCTCCAGAAAATGTGGGATAAAGTCCAACAAGGCAATGGCAAATTTCAAAAAGAGAGAGCTTTAAAACTCTGTAATAGCGCTAGGGTCATTGTGCCCGAAACCGGGTCTGTGGTCTACCAGAGATTAAAAAATTTCAGGAGTATTACGCCTGTTTAGACGTGTCACTAGTCGTCTTTTCGTTTCAAGGATTTGCTTGTAGTGATAAGCCATTATACGATGGTAGCGAGTACGTCTACAATGTCGGGAATACAGTTAGATTTACCCTGTACATTATGTATTATGAGAACGCGCGACACTATCAGCCCATTTTGAACTTGGTAGCTGCAGCCGGTAGTCGGGGCTATTGCTTGACGTGCAATAGAAAAATTATCACTGATAGGAAGCATCGATATCCAAATCGATGCCGTAGTTGTCTGCACACACCACCTTGCGTACGTGACCAGGCGCAGCAGCAGCAGCACCAGCAGCAGTTTGTCGTGCGTTCAGAGTGTCCGCGATGCGGTAGAATGTTTTTCAATCAGACCTGTTATCTCAATCATTTGAAAGCCGATTCATTTGATAAGGGTCACACGGTATGCGAAAGTTTGAAGATCTGCTCGAGATGTTGTCGAACAATTAGTGTTAAGAATGCGTCTGCACACGTGTGTGATAATGCCTATTGTAAAATATGTAACCGGATGCAGCCAATCGGACACTTGTGCTTTATGCAACCTATCGCTGCGACACGTCAGTCAGTCGCAAGTACTGTCGCAAGAAAGAAACAGACTCTGTATGTATTTTATGATTTCGAGACCCAGTCGGACAGAGTGATGGGTGATGACGATAGTACACGCATACATGTTGTGAATCTGTGTTGTACAACAGGTGTGCAGCGCGTGTCTGCACGATGAAAATATTGCGGAGTCGTGCAATTTTTGTGGAATACGAGAGTACGTGTTCGCGGATGAGCCGGTAAAACAGTTGGTCGATCTGGTTCTGGCACGCAAAAAAAATATCAATTCGGTGATTTGTATAGCCCACAATGCTCAGGGCTTTGACGCGCAATTTATTTTGAAACACCTGATTGAGCGCAAAGACTTTCGCGAGACGCCAAATCTGATTTTAAATGGATCGAAAATAATTATGATGCAATTTGCACACGTGACATTCCTCGATAGTCTCAATTATCTGCATATGCCGTTGAGTGCTCTGCCGAAAGCCTACGGTCTGGGCGATTTTGAGAAAGGCACTTTTCCCCATCTATTCAACACGCCGGAAAATCAAAATTACGTGGGCGAAATGCCACCTATTGAAAGTTTTTCGTCTAACTCGATGAGCGTTGAGGGACGCAAGGCGCTCCTAGAGTAGTACGTCGACAAACGAGAGCAGAATTATGTGTTTGATTTCCAGCACGAAATCGTGAAGTACTGTAAGCAAGACGTTAAGATATTACGACTAGCCTGCCTTGCGTTCCGTAAGATGTTCATCGAGTGCGGATCTACAGATCAGTTCGAGGAATGCGTCACAATAGCCTCAGCCTGCATGCGGGTATTCCGCAAGGTATTTTTACGAAAGAACACAATTGGCATTGTGCCAGTCGGTGACTATCGTCGGGCCAACAAGCAATCGGTAAAGGCGGCTCAATGGCTTACGTGGATGGCGCACGTGACGCGCTGGTAAATACAGCACTCTGTAAATTCGCGGGAAAAGAGACTGCCCGAGGGCCCCCTCGTGGATGGATTTTGCGAGCTGGAAAATGGCGAGAAAGTAATACTACAATTTCACGGCTGCTATTGGCACGGCTGTGTTCGCTGCTACACAGCCGGTCGCGATTTACCGGGTGTGAATGGTGGCGAGACTTTAGACGAGCGGTACGAGAGAACGCTGAGAGTTTCGGCGAAAATCCGGAGACACGGCTATCGTTTGATCGAGAAATGGGAGTGCGACTTTGACCGCGAGTACAGCGAGAACGAGAACATGTCGTCGTTTATGAGAGAGGCCACGCGGGGCTGGCATAAACCGCTCAATCCGCGAGATGCATTTTTCGGCTTGCGGACGGGTAACACTGTCAAATCGTACGATGTGCGGCCGGGAGAAAAAATTAAATACGTCGATGTCTGCTCTTTGTATCCGTATATCTGCAAGTACGGCCGATATCCCACTGGTCATCCGAAACTCTATGTCGGTGAGACTGAATGCGCGCAAATTGTCAGCGCTAATAATGACATTCGAAACATTGATGGCTTGATCATATGCGAGGTGTTGTCACCGAGGGACCTCTACCATCCGGTTCTGCCCGTGCGCATGCATAATAAGCTGCTGTTTCCACTGTGTCGGTCGTGCGCCGAGACCCTGGATCAGTCGGATTGCGAGCACGAGGACGCGAGAGAACGCGTTTTTGTCGGGACGTGGGTGGCCGACGAGCTGAAAAAAGCCGTGGAATTCAGCTACGTGGTCACGAGGGTACACGAAATTTGGGCGTACAAAGTCACACAGATTAACAAACGAACTCGACGTGGCGGTCTCTTTTACGAGTACATTGATAAATTCTTTGCAGAAAAGATGTATGCCTCGGGTTATCCGCCGGAGTGCGGTGATGGCACCGATCAGGCGGCAATCGACACATGTCTCGAGGAGGGTGTGAGACTGGACACGAGTCGCATAAAATTTAATCCTGGTCTGCGTTCCGTGTCAAAGCTATGTCTGAATTCAGTTTAGGGAAAGTTTGGTCAGCGGGAGAATATGACGAAAACGGAGATAGTTAGAGATCCCAAGAGACTCTTTGAACTTCTGACCAGTGCGGATAAAGTAGTGTCCTCTGTTTTACCGGCCAACGATGAAATTCTTTACGTCAGCTGGTCCTATCGTGAAGACGAAGACGTCGAGATAGAATCGTCGCCTGCGTGTAGCGTAGTTATCGCGGCTTACAACAGAGCGCTAGCCCGACTCAAGCTTTTTGCCAAGCTCGAGCCATTGGGTGAACGCGTGCTGTACTACGACACAGATTCCATAGTGTATGTGAGTGGGTGTGTGAACAGCGATGTAGGTGGTGGTGAGTACGAGCCGACAACAGGGCCATTTCTAGGTCAACTGACCGATGAGCTGGCGGGCTACGGTGTCGGCACGTACATCACCAACTTTGTCTCGGGTGGTTCGAAATTCTATGCTTACAAGTATCGAACACCCGCGGGCGTAGAATCGCGTATATACTCAAAGAATCTGCTCTCTCTAAATCCTTGAAATGGGAACACATGGACCTAGGCGAATACTACCATCAGAGCCATCTACTAGTAGTGCTGCTGCTGCTACTCGTGGTTGGGGTGATGGTGGTGGTGGTAGTGTATTAGATATGCTGATTAATCAAATACCGTTTGAAATGCATGTGCCGGGATATCAGTTCCTCGGACCGGGCACCCATCTCGAGGAGAGGCTAGTACGTGGTGAGAGTGGCATAAATCCCCTTGACAGAGCCTCTCTCGAGCATGACATTGCCTATTCGCAGAATGATGGTAGTGACGGTAGAACTACGCGTACTCGAGCCGATCGACGTCTTGCAGAGCGTGCTTTTTCGCGCATGTTATCCGAGACGTCAAACAGAGAGGAGGAAAGTGCTGCTCTACCAACTGTTTTATGCATGGTCGGTAAAATCGCATTAGATAAGGTTTATCGAAAAATCAAGCGAACCTTTAAATGTGCGCACAAGAGGCAGAGGAGGCCAGTCAGTGGTAGACGCCAGCCCAGGTATGGAGTCTAAGCTCGAGAAGTTATATTACGGCCTCCCATCTCCAGCAGCTTACACGGAAGGCGCTGTAATCGAGCAGGCTGTGAGGCGACAATATCCCGGGAAGGTGGTGAGAGAATGGCTCGAGAGTCAAGATGCACACACTCTGCATAAAGCGGTGCGATTACGCTTTCCCCGTCGCTCTTATCGGGTATTCAGCCCTACGAGCTGTGGGAGGCCGATTTGGCTGACTTTCGCCCTCTCAAGACCTACAACGATGATTACACCTACGTGCTGGTTGTCATCGATGCCCTGTCAAAGTATGCGTGGGTAGAACCACTTCATAATAAAATATCGAAGAGTGTGGCCGAGGGTCTGGAGCGAATAATCAAGCGAAACGACGACCGATCACCCAAATACTTTCAAACGGACAAGGGCAGAGAATTCAGTGGAAGCGAGCTGCAGCATTTTCTGAAAAAACGAGAAATTATTTACCGTGCTGTGCGCGATCCCGACATGAAGGCGGCCATTGTCGAGCGTTTCATCAGAACGCTGAAAGAGCGTATGTGGCGTTATTTCACACATCTTGGCACGAGGCGTTACATCGATGTACTGGACAAGATTGTGCAGTCGTACAATAATACGTGGCATAGCGCAATAAAAATGGCGCCATCTAGTGTGACTATGTACAATGCCGCTAGAGCACGTGAAAATTTGGCACGACGATACGGTGGTGGTGGGAAACGACTACGTCATCATTTGCCTATATATAGTGTGGGTGACTTGGTTCGAGTCAGTCGTGCTCGGACAGCCTTTCGAAAAGCATACGAGGGTGGCTGGACACTGGAATTATTTAGAATTGTGAGAGTCAACGACGCGAGACAGCCGCCTACCTACACACACGAAGATCTGGCTGGCGAGGAAATTGAGGGATTCTTCTATGAGCAGCAGCTGAGCCGTGTACATAAGCATTTGTCGAGCGAGGCCTTCGAGATAGACAAGGTGCTGGAGAGTAGAGGTAGAGGCGCGAGAAAAGAATATCTCGTCAGTTGGAAGGGGTATCGTGAAAAATACAATTCTTGTATATCCGGAAAAGATTTAGTAAATATTCAAAACAATCACAATGAGAGATGAATTCTACATTGTTTTGTCCAGCAACAGCAGTAAATATGTTTATCCGAACAATTCGTCGAATCATTTTACCACGCGACTACCCCAAAATTTTTCACTCCACGGTAATTGGTGTGTGGGCCTCGCAGAAATACAAATACCCCTCACCTTCCAGCACATAGCGCCGAGAGACCGGCTGGAGGGTGTAGTGAGTATAAAGACAGCTAAAGGACAAATTTACGTGGACAATAAGCTGCATCCCACTGAGGATACAAAGACCTTTAGTCGCATAAAATGCGGCGTTTATCACGATATCGAGACTTTTTTACACGAGATAAATAATCTCGACAATATAAAAGATCATCTCGTATTCGAAATTCAGTGTGGTGGATATATTCAGGTTAGATGCACATGTAGCCAAGATAAATGCGCTAACTATGTCCATGCATTTTCTTTATCCGAAAAGTTATCTAAAATATTGGGCTTTGACAGCAATGAATTATTATCGTGTGATGGTGAAGAGGACAACACTGTTATCGGTAAACGGCCAGCTAACCTCATAAATGGCTTACCGAGCTTACTCATGATTTACAGCAGTATCTGTCAGCCTTACGTCACGCTCTGCTTTCCTCGTCGTTTCAGACGATTGAGATTGATATAAGGGGCGAGCAAGGCCAGCATTTGCCATTCGATTACGGGACGCTGACGGTGACACTACACTTCAAGCGCATCGACTGAAATCATCATGTCGCATCAGGCCGACGATTTCTTCTTCCTTTACAACGGCCACAATCAGACAGGCTGTGGTGTTGGTGGGTGTGATAGTGGGGATAATTACGTCACAATTGATCGAAGATATTGTCAAAATGGCGCTGGTATTGGAAGCTTTTTGAAGGATCTATATCGGAGCGCCTTACCTCTACTCAAGCGTGATGCTAAGTCCGTGGATCGAGAAGCAGCTCTTACTACTGCGAGGATCATGGACGTGGTGCGTGAGAAGCTGCCTCTCAAAAAATCGCTTAATCGTCGTATTGGCGAGAGTGGTGGTAATCTCAAACGCAAGGCCGGACAGGCATTGAATAAAATGCTGATGCAGAATGATGAGGAGGTGGAGGGGAGGGGGTCAAGCGCGAAAAAGAGTAGGGGTTTCACCTATAAAAGTACGCCTGCAGCGCGAAAATCACAGTCAAAGAGCGACCGTGGAGGTGAGCGAAGTACTGCTACAAAGCAGAAGAAGAATAAAACACAGCAGAAGACGAAGAAAAAGAAGACGACGAAGAAGAAGACTAAAGATATTTTTGGTAGCTAATCTTTTCACCACTACCATCATGGCTTTTTTACACACCGACTCGTGTGACTCTTTAAAATCGGAGCTATCGCTATTTGAATTGCCGCCAACACAAACAGCCATAGAGAAC
This sequence comes from Philotrypesis tridentata, assembly GCA_018906965.1. Classification (NCBI taxonomy): domain Eukaryota; kingdom Metazoa; phylum Arthropoda; class Insecta; order Hymenoptera; family Pteromalidae; genus Philotrypesis; species Philotrypesis tridentata. The sequence goes on from JACCIB010000838.1 coordinate 78,046, forward strand.
TCTCATTGGGTGCAGTATAAGCCAATCTCGTCACTTGCCGATCAAGCACCAATAGAATTTACGATCCCCGGAAATACGGAATCAATTGATTTGGCGCACACAATGCTGAGTCTACGTGCGAGCATAATATGGACTACTACGCCGGACAAAGATGAGGAAACACCACCTGCTGTCGGACCCGTAAATAACTTCATGCACACACTTGTCAACCAAGTGGACGTGCTGTTCAATCAGAAACCTGTATCACCGCCAAATAATGCTTACGCGTACAGATCGTACATCGAGACACTGCTAAATTACGGTCCTGCAGCAAAAAACTCGCATTTGACGAGTGTTTTGTGGTACAATGGCACAGCAGGTCACATGGACGACATTGCTCATGGTAATGACGGCTTCATTAAACGTCAGAAAATCATGAAAAATGGAAAAATTGATTTGCTTGGATGCCTACACGTAGATGTCTTCAATATGGACAGATTATTGTTGAGTGGTGTGGAGGTGCGTGTACGTCTTATTCGCTCTCGTTATAGTTTCTGTCTAATGGCGGAAAGTGACGTGTACATTGCACGTATAACGGAGGCAACACTCTTTGTTCGACGTGTAAAGATTAATCCGAGTATTGCGCTGTATCATGAGAATAAACTCTCCAAGACTACTGCAAAATACTCTGTAACACGTGTGGAGGTGAAAAACATGACTCTGAACAGCGGTGTCCATGGTCAATCAATCGATAACATTATACTAGGACAATTGCCAAAAAGAAATATTATTGGCTACTGTCTTTTTGCCTTTGATTTGACACCCGACTTATCGGCTAACACCGACAGTCATTGGAATTTGATTCGAAGGGGTAGCGTGAGAATCGACGTGAGATTTGATGACGCATTAGATGTCGTGGTGAATTGCATAATTTATGCTGAGTATGACAATCTTGTGGAAATTGACTCGTCTCGACAAGTTTTGGTGGATTACAGCGGCTAAGGTAGATGGCGCTTCTGCTGCAAAAAGACGGGTATAAAAGGCGCCAGTCGTGTCGAGAGGAGTCAGTCAATTGGTGGGCCTCAAACTGAACGGGCAGCCGCAAAAAAGCAGATCATGGACATAGTGGTTGATCTACAGTTTGTCAAGGACAACAAGGGCCGTATAGTGCCAAAAGAAGTGGGTATAGTGGGGGTTACTCAAGAAATTACAGCCCATTAGATTACTGCACCTATTTGTAAAACGGCATTTTTTAAGAAAGACATTTTAAGACAGAATGATTGGCTAACACTGCATCATCACGGCCTAGATTGGTACGAGGGTGATGTGCGCTGAAAAAGTTGTACAATAGTTTGCACGAAGTTTGCCGAAGTGGCCCGCAAAATATATGTGCGAGGGACTGAAAAAGCAAAGGTGCTGAGTAAGCTGACTA
>JACCIB010000839.1:0-79434 GCA_018906965.1 Philotrypesis tridentata
AATCCACAAATTGGACTAAATTTAGTAGCAACAATCAATACGATGATTGGACATTGTCCATCCATTAGACTACATATACCACAGTTAGGGGAGGAAATTATGACTTGTATGATTGATACGGGTGCTTCTTTGAATGTGGTAAAAGAGGAAGCATTACTAGATGGTGTAGCTAGAGATTATGATGTTATTTATAGTATTAAAGGTATATCACCTCACAGTATACAATCACTGGGGCGAGTTTTTTTAACTATAAAGGGTATAGATCATGAATTTCAGGTAATTCCAAAGAATGTAATGTTTGCCTGAGGGAGTAATACTTGGATCGCCTTTCCTGTCGGAAGAAAAGGTAAATATAAGGTTTGGAGGTAAATAAGGAAAAAGATAATGTGGTTGTGTTGCAGGAGAAAGCTGAGACAAAAGTTTGTCTAAAATTACCACCGTATCAAAGAGTGCAAGTAAAAATCCCGGTCACTGCGGACTGACAGCGAGGTGATGCATATCTTCCGGAAATCAAGACAATTCCAGGGGTATATCTTGGAGACAATGTTGTGACTAATAACCAGGGGTTCTGTTATGCTATGGCTGCGAATTTGTTGTCAGAGCCAGTGGAAATAGAGATCACTCCACAATATTTGGAGCCTTTTGATTTTAGTGACGATAATGATCTTCTGGATTTTCCGTTGGAAGGTGATCCGCCTGCTGATAAGCAACAGAGGTTTGAATTAATAAAGGAAAAATTATTGAAGGAACATCATTCCAGGCAAGAAGCTAAACAGATAAAAGAATTGATAATTAAGTATTCTCATTTGTTTTATTTGCCAGGAGATCCACCTCCAAGAACTTCCTATGCCAGACATAAGATCAGGACAACGGATGAGGTTCCAGTGAGAGTAAAATATGAAAGAGCACCTCAAGGTTTGGATGAGGAATTATATAGTCAATTACATAAGTTGATTGAGGCAAAGGTAATAAGATCTTCAAAGAGCCCTTATTGTAGTCCGGCAATGATTGTGCCAAAGAAATCTGGACCTGATGGTAAGAAAAAGTATCGTTTGGTGATAGATTATCGGAAGCTCAATGCAAAGACTATTAAGGATGCTTACCCTTTGCCCAATAACAGGAAAAAATATTAGAAGCAGATTGGTTGTGCAAAGTATTTCTCAGTTTTTGACCTTGCAATGGGGTTTCATCGATAGAGATTGAAACAGGAAGGACCATTGAAAGACTGCTTTTAATACCAAGTATGGGCACATTGAGTATGAGTATATGCGCTTTGGCCTTTCCAATGCGCCCCCTACGTTCCAGAGGTTAATGGACAAGGTTTCTATCAGGTTTGCAAGGTTCAGAATTGTATGATTTTTAGATGATATAGTTTATTTATTCAAATAATCTTGAGGAACATGAAAGGAAAATAAAATAATCTGTTCGACAGATTGTCTGAAGCAGGGTCTGAAGCTTCAACATTGATAAATGTCAATTTTAGTTCCAGAAGTTAATACCTGGGACATATCTCAGTATGAGGGAGTTAGACCTGATCCAGAAAAAATTGGAAAGCTGTGTCTAGGTTTCCAACTCCAGAGACCCAGGACTAATGTAAGACAGTTTCTTGGTTTAGCAGGTTACTACAGAAGATTCATTTGAAAATTTGCTTCTATATCACGGCCTATGAACAAAATGTTAGAGAAAGGTCTTAAAATGGGAGTGGAAAGAGAACAACAAAGAGTTTTGAAGGCCTTAAAGAAAGCTCTTTGTGAAGCTCCTGTTTTAGCAGCTGTGGGATTTGGACAAGCCGTTTATTTTGACAACGGATTGCAAGTGATTTTGCTATAGGTGCGGTTCTTCCCAAGGAGAACCCGGACAAGATCATCCAATAGCATATATGTCCAGATGTATGAATAAAAGTGAGCGGAATTATTCCACTACTGAGATAGGAATGTTTGGCAGTGATTATAGCGGTAGAGTATTTTTAGACATTATCTTTATGGACGACATTTTACTATTTATGGCGACCATGAGCCATTGACTTGGATAGATTCAATCAAAGATCCAATGAGTAGACTTAATCGCTGGAGATTGCGGTTGAGAGGTTATTATTATACTTTCAGGTACAAGCCTGGACGTCTGAATATTAATTCGGATGCTCTGTCACGGAATCCAGTGGTAAAGTCTACTGATAAGAAAAGTAGTAAAAATGATGGTAAAGACATAAGGGGGGAGGTGTCTTTACTACCTTTGGTACCTAAGCCTACCAAAACTTCCTTGGCAAGACAAAACCTTGCTAAATTGTCTGAGGACGAAAAATCAGATGTAACACCTGAGCCTGCAAGGAAGAAACCTGGTAGGAAACCTGGGTATAAAGATCCGCTACCTACTGTTCCTAAGGGCATGGAAGGAGGACAAGCGGATTTGAATGCCAGTACTATAGGAAAAAGGTTGAGACAGCGTAAGATGGAAATGCCAAAAACGGTAGTATTTTCTGATCCCATTTCTACAGTATCGGAAAGCAAGAACTCGTCTGAAAGTGAGGACAGAAATGTGGATCCTAGAGAGGATGCTCCTATACCGTCTTTGGATAAGTCCGCATTACCAAGTCTTGCAAGAAATTTAGTTTCTCCAGATTCGGAAGCTTCAGGTAGTCAGGAAAATTTGGAAGATAAAAGTCCTGGTGAGAGTGATGTGGAAGAAGTTATGGCTACCGAGTCTGTAGGAAATAAAAAGACTTTTAAGAGGACGGTCAAACCTCCGATAAAGAGTATATTAAAAAATCAGTTCCAGGATTCTTCTTCTTCAAGTGATGATTTGGAGTTAATTAATGGACCATTACAGTCTGCTATGCGAAGATCTGCAATTGGTAGTATCCAGGACCAGTCCAGCTTGGAGGTGTCGGGTATTGATAATCCCAATTCTCTTATTTGGGATAATTATGTTCCAGAATATAAGGAATCTGAGGATGATACAAGCCAAGATATCGAAGAGTTAGATGAGATTCAGGACTTTCCATTGAGAAATGCCAAATCTATGTCTTCATTACCTTTGAATGGTAGTGAAAAGACTAAGCTCACTGAACAGGAGAAGAGTTTAAGAGACAAAACGATTAATGAAACTTTAAGAGAGTGGGCGTTGGATTATGCGAAAAGAAATGCGAATCCTATAAGAGCTAAATCGCCTATAAAAGGGTACAGAGCCAGTTCCACGGCTTGGCCAGACGTGGAAAATTTGGAAGACGAGACAAACTGGCGAAATTTGTCACCTATAGAACAGGTGGACAGTGAGGAGGAATGCGATGTTCCTGTAATTGCAGCTGTTATTTCAAAAGGGGTAGACAGGAATGTCGAGGCATTACCAGCTAAAGTAGAAGAGCCTGCTAAAAAGTCTGGAAATATTCCTAATATTTCTGGGTTTGCGGATTTATTGGGTAAGTCCTTGAAAATGTCGCCGGTATCTTTGTCTGCAGAGGGTTTGGAAGATCCTTATGATTTGAAAAATAATATGAAAATGCTCACTACTCGAGAAGGAGTAACATACCTGAAGGATAATATAGTACACTTTATTTCTAAAGATTTAGAGATCATAAGTGGTACTAATAAATTGCTGGTTGATATTGAAGCCTTACATTTGTTAGATTTAGCTGGACAACATCCTAAATTAGGGGATGTTATTGTTACAGAAAATAGGAAAAGATTCATTTTTAATTTGGTAACAGTAGAAAATTTTAAAGATGAAATAAAACTTAGTATTTTGCGTACATGTTTTAGTAAATTGAAGCTATTAATTAAGGAGAAAAATTTGAAATCCTTTAGAATAGCAAGATCGGGAGAAATTACAGATAGTTTGCCTAGAGGAGTTTTGTTAAATCAATTAAAATCAGTTTTCGGTAATATGAAAATTTCTGTAACAGTATGTCTGGGTAATTGTAGGACTTTGTCGCCAGAACACAGATCAGCTATCTTGCACGATTATCACAACAGTTTGTTTGGTGGACATAGAGGTATGGGTAAAACCTATAGACGTATTCGAGAAAGATTCTATTGGAAAGGCATGAAAGATGATGTCCACGATTTTGTTCGGCGTTGTGAGATCTGTCAAGAACAAAAGCTAGTAAGAGTAAAGACTAGAGAGCCGATGGTTATTACTGATACACCAAGTGAAGTATTTTATAAGGTAGCAATTGATACTGTAGGACCTTTATGCAAGACTACAGAAGGAAACATGCATATATTAACTATGCAATGTTTGTTTTCAAAGTTTTGTTTAGCAGTCCCAGTACCAAATATCAAGGCTATCACGGTAGCGGATGCATTGGCAAGACATCTGATTGCTCAGTATGGAGTGCCAAAAATCATCTTGAGTGATAGAGGGAGAAGTTTCCAGAATAAATTACTTTCAGAGTTATCAGAAATATTTCAGTTTAAATTGAATACTACGACTGCTTATCATCCACAGTCGAATGGATCTTTGGAGCGTAGCCATGCAGTTTTGGCCGACTTTTTGAGAAATAAAGCTGCTAGTAAGCAAGATTCGGACAAGGTGGTTCCTTTCGCTATGCATGAGTATAACACCTCTGTGCATGCTTCTACAGGTTTTACTCCTTTTGAGTTGGTGTATGGAAGACCAGCTAGAGCACCCAATAGGTTGCCGGATGAAATAGAGCTTGAAACCTACAATGAGTATGTGCGAGATTTAACCGAATGTCTTCGGAGTCTTCAGTCTTTAGCTAGAGATAATCTAGTAAAATCAAAATTGAAAAATAAAGAGTATTATGATAAGAAAGCCAGACCATTAAAATTAGAGGTGGGAGAAGAAGTTAGAGTTTTGAAAGAGCCAAGGTATGGAAAGTTGGATAAATTCTATAATGGTAATTTTGTTGTGAGAGAGATAAGAGATAACAATAATGTTGTGGTTGAGTCAGCTAATGGGAAATTATTAGTTAAACATAAAGATAAGCTGGAAAAATTTTATCGTTAACCACAATATTGTTTTTTTGTTTTCTCTTTTACAGAAGATCATGGTGTGGGTTCGGACTTTTTTTCTCGCTTTTATTCTTGGTGGTCCACGGGCTTTAGCGCAGGATAATCGTGTGAATAATATCACGTATTACCAGCTGGCACCTATTACGAATAATCCTGGTATATATTACGAATATATAGCAGATATTCGTTTTGAAAAGGTCAAGTGGAAAATAGCTATTACGTTGGATTTCAGTAAATGGGAAGACATAGTCTAATATCATAACTAATAATCAATTGAACTTTTTGGAAACATTGCAACTAAAATTGCAAAATTTCTTTTCATCTGAGATAAAGCCAGACGAGTTGGCGATTCCTTATTCCCATTCTTTGGTAAAAAGATGGTCACCTTTCGGCTTTATTGGATGGGGATTTAAAGTTCTTTTTGGTACTATGGATTCTGAAGATCGTGAAAATTTGCATTTAAACGTGGATAAATTGTATGATCAGGCCTCGAATATGTCTGTCCTATTGTCTGAACAAACCCATATTGTAAGATCAAATTTAGAGTCTATTCATGATAAGCTTAAAGCAGACGAGTCATTGTTGTCAGCAGACCATAAAGTTCTTGAAAATTTATTGAATAGAACGGAAATATTTGACAATGAAATTCATAGAACTGCAATCGTGCAAAAGTTGAGTTTATGGTTAAATCAGTTCGATAAATCTTTAGAGGATAGTATAAAGTCTTTGAGAATTTTGTTAGATGCTTTAGAGGCTGCATCCTTGGGACATTTACATCCATTATTATTTGATAGAGTTCTGTTAAAGGGGATTCTTTCAACTATTAATGAGCATGTTTTACCATGGAGTCATGATCAGGTTACAGTTGAAATGCTGCATACAATGTCCAAAACTAGTGTTAGTGCAAGAAATGGGAAATTAATAGTGGTTTTAGAATTTCCTTTAGCAGAGAAAAATAAATTTTCATACTACAGAATTCATTCCTTGCCAATGAGAAATGAAATTTTGTTTAAGACTGAGTCTTTTATTAAAATTGTTTCGGATTATACCTATATAATAGTATCGAATGATATGCAGCAGTATTTACTGGCCAATTCTGAATTTCTAGACTCTTGTACAAAATATGCGGACAAGTTACATTGTCCACCGGATTTGCCATTTTACTTGGACCAAGAGAATAGTCCGTGTGAGTATTCATTGCTTGCTCGGCCTTCTGTGGAAGTCCTCAAAAAGTGTAGATTTGCAGTCTCGGTGGACAGAATTCCTTATTGGACACGACTATCTAGTACTAATGAGTGGTTGTATTCTTTGCCTTCTTCAATTAAGATGAGAATAATCTGCAGTGGTGAGCGGAAAGCTGAACTGGAGTTAGATGGTACAGGGTTGTTGACAATCAGGGATCAATGTCATGGTCGTACTGGTTCCAATATTTTGTATGGTATAACTGTAGTCAGAAAAAATCAAACTTATCTCTATGAGGCTAAGTTGCCTTTTAATTTAACGATTTTAGAGGTTGAAAATTACAAGGTTACTAAGTATCATAAATTGGTTCATTTAGAGGAAGCAGATTCAGAGGAACTACGAAGTTGGGCAGAAGGTGAAGATTCAGTCACTTTAGAAAGACTAGAAAGGAAATTTAAAGAGTTGTCGGTACTAAAACGATCTAAGACGCTGCATTCAATTTATGTGGGATGTGCGTCTGTGGGTCCGGCAATATTACTACTAGCCGTATTTATGTTTTGGAGGTGCTGTAGTTGTAACTTATTGCAATGCTGCAGACGGAAATCAGTGAAGGCAGATTTTATGGGAAGTTCTAAAAGTCAAATAGAAGAAACCAAGGCAAGAAGATCTCGGATGCAAATTGAAGAGGAGCTTTCGTCTGGATTCTCTTCGTCTGCTCCTACCTTACCATCGTCATCTAGTGGAAGTGAAATTCTCTTCCTGTCCGCTCCGTCGCAATTGGCTAGAAGACCCGGTAATTTCAGCTCCTGTATTATTCCGCGTCCCTTGCCGCTGCAAGGCTCGGAGATTTGACTTGGTTTTAGTGGTTCTTCTAAGTAAAAGCCAAGGGATGTGGATATATTATGGGTAAATGATTTGTACCAGATATTTTGTTGTTACTATTATTTTTTTTTTTTTTTTGGTCATTTATTTATTTTAACTTCAATTATTGATATGTTTATTTTTTTTGCTTGCTGGCACAGTTTCCGCCAGTCCGCGCCTGATGACAGTGGCAGCAGGAGTGAGGGGAAATTTGTAGTCTCGGTCGCTGTTTTCAATGGTCGGATCTAAAAAAATTTTTAAATAGGAAAATAATTAATTTTAGTTTGTGTTTTTTATTAAAAAAAAAGGGAAAGTAAAATTTGTTTATGAAAAAAAAAATTGTGACTTACGGGAGGAGGTAATTCTTCTATGTATCCTTGGTGATTGATCCTGTAGGTCAATGAATATATCGCCCACAGGTTTTCGTTGCGCTGCCGGTGTCCGTAGTCTGGCTCAAGGTCGAATACACGGGCGAATTCTACTCGCTCCTTGTGTTCGACTAAAGCGACGACTTTTGGGTCTACTGGTCCGTTAAGCTCCGGGAAGGCCGCTAGCTGTTTGTATTTGCGGTAGCAGGCGTCGTGCAGACGGTCGTGGTCCTTGCAGTAGTCACGTCGGGACCTTGTGTGCTTTGTGCACTGCCGAGGTCCGACGCCTGTCTTGGTATTCTTCCTGGAGCCACATGGTAAAGCGTAGAAAAACCGGTACAGCGCACTTGCGGGCGAGCCACACTAATCGATGTAGTTGCCTGTTAATCCACCACTGAAGTTCAATCTCCGCGGGTACCCATTGCCCGGGATGGAAGTAATAATTGATCCACGTTACTACTGTGCGTAGTGAAATTACGCGCCAGTAGTAGTGAAGGCGGAACAGGAAAAGAACGAAGTGAGACATGGTTGCACGATAGCAGTCAATGTATAACTAATGTATAGCGCAGACTTCGCCACGAGCGAACGGAAAAAATGCAAGTCCGCGATTTCGGCGCGGGCATTGGACTTAGAGTATTTACGTGTGATCGCGCGACTGAAGTCGACGGCCTCAGGTGTGCTGAGTTGCGACTTGTATTTTTCGAGCTTGAAAGCCCGTGTGCGCCGCGAATATGTGAGAGTAGCCTTCTATGGACTTAGGTGGTTATTCTAAGGGACTTTGGGTACATTTTTTTTTCGGAAAATCCACTCATCGGATTCGGATGCGCTTGGATCCATAGATCGGTACTTCGTTAAAAATTTTAGTAAAATTTGAAAATTTTTTATTGTTTAATTTATAACTTCTGAATTTATTAATATTTTCTAAATGTTTTTTTGATATATAGGATGCCTATGCTTAGTTGTAAAATTACAAAGTGGTCCGGTTTCGATCCGATCATTATTAAAAAATTTTTTTTGTTATTAACAAATTCGGGATTTTTTTTCATAGGATCCGAGATTAGGCTTAATTAACAAATTAGGTACCAAAATAACAATTTTCGGACCGTAATTTTCTGACCTACAGCCATTTGTTTACAAAAGGTCACTTTCGCTCAGCAAGTCTATGAATGGTGCTGATCATCGGTAGCTAGTCAAAATTCAAAAATTCGCATTATTTTAGAAGTTAGACCTAAATGTTGCTAAATTGTTAATTAAGTCTTATGTACATTTTGTTTATGTTTTCTGGAGTCTGTGTATGTAAATTTCAGTTATAGATATTTATTAGCTGGGCTCCTATAATTATTCAAAAAAATCATATGTATTGCATTGGTAGTATGTATTTCGTATAAGTTCGCGGCGGCCATTTGAAGATACTCGGGAAGAAACAAAGTTCATCCGTTCCATAACAGAGGAGTCGGTAACCCGTGCAGTGCTGCCCCGCGTGAACTTTGGCCGTGACTAATTAGTTTCGTGTCGATATGCCGCGAGGTGCTGCCGCGCCTTGACTTCGCCGACGCCCGCCGCCACGACTCATTGTCGAATTCGCATTTGAATTGTATGCACGTATGCCGCCGAAGTTTTCGATTGCTCTGACGGTTTCTTGTGTTTTCTTTGTTGAGTGATTAAGTGCGTGTACTATCATGAAGGCTACAGTAACCGAGGAAATTCTAAATACGGCAGCCCTAGTACTCAAAAGGGCCCTGGACCATTTGGACCGTGCTCAGGAAGCTGTGAAGTTAGCCCAAGAAAATTACTGGAGAGTAGCTAACGTGGTGAAAAATAACAATAATTGTGCTGCTACGTTATTGAAGAAAAAGCAAGATAAGTCGAGATTTTTGAAAAAAAAGGATGTGTTTAAATTGTACGTGAATAAAATTCGAGATAGTACGAGAAGTTCGACAGTGTGTCAATCACCAGCGGAGTCAGCGGTTTTAAGTTCGGAGCGTCGACCGCCGATTGCGGAAGAGTGCAATGTGCGCGCGTGTCCTACTGCCCGTGTTATAGCGCAAGGTGGGACAGCGCTGGCCGTGTCCGCGATTCTGCAGGTGGATAGTCTGCCGGGTCCGCAAAAAGGTAAATGGGAAGAATTGAAAGCTGTGCTAGTGTACCGGGACTGGACAACACCTACTGCACAGGATATTTTGAATTTTATTAAAATATTTTGGTGCAAGTATCCAGCTCAACGCGGTATTCAGGGAGTAAACACAGCAGAGGTTCCCATTAAAAAAAGGTAATCCTCAACAACGGATAAGAAGACTAAGAAAATAAAATTGTCCGAAGAAGAAAAAAATTCAGAGGAGACGAGAGAAGGACCGGTTAAGGAAGGCCGAAGCACGGAAGAGGAAATTGGCTGAAGCAGCCAAAGTACCATCGAAGCCACGTTACCCTAAGGTGGTCCTCGACAGACTGAGCATAGCAGCTGACAAGAAGCCCCTTGGCCAGGTACCAGCATTATTTACTAGTTGTACTGACCGCAGGGGTGATTGTTGGTATCAGGGAAAGGACAATTTGGTGAATTGGCTGCTATGTGTCGTCTGTAGGACCAATTGGGCCAACAGTGAGTGTGTAGGTCGTATCCCTTATGAATGTAGAATTTGCAAAATCAAAAGAAGACTCAGGGACAATAAATCTACTGGATTAAAAAAATCTAAAAAGGTATAAATATTATTGTAAATCAATCGTTGGATCTTTTCTTTTGCGCCAGCTTCCATTGGCGAGGGCGCCAATATTCTAAGGGGGGAGGTGTAAGATCCCACGATTGATTGATTATATTATTTGTTAATCGATAATGTTTGCTGAGTGGTTGATTTTCGTGTAGTATACTGTATGACTGTGAATGAGAGCGCTGACGGTGTGATTGTTGTAGTGTGTGTCTAACCTCTTCGCATACGGTAAAGCAAGCTGTTACCGTCACTACGACTTGACGCTGAAGACTAGCTGACTACTTGGAGCTGTTGAAGAAGACTTTACCAGAGATCGTAAGAGGGTGTCAAGGTACTACCTGTACGCTATCGGAGGGCCTAGAAATCCACTGAACTCTGCAGGCAAGCTGGCATATTTGCTCCGGTCAAAAGTACTGCTCAACTTCAATACATTGCGACGAAAGGACCGCCAACATATCTGGCGTGAGTGGGTGAAGCCGCAGCTTAGATAAGTCTACATAACCTGCCACGACTAGCTCGTGTAGTTTAAGATTACATACTCGCCCTAAGGGAGAAGGACACTTCGAACTACAGCGAGTGTACAAAAGCGTAAGTTAGCTTCTTTAGTATTATAACAGAACAAATGTACAAGATGAGTAACTACGTAAGATAACTAGTATAAACTTTGAATGCGAAAGTATGAATGGCCCTTTACTGTCCTTGGAAATCTGTCTGGCTTAATAAAACAAAACAATCAGAAAAGAAAATAGATGTTTAGACGAGAGAAAAATTATTTTATTAACCAAAGCCCTTTACTCACTAACAAGCCCTTCAGTCCTAAACTAGAGTAAGAACGAATAAAGGACAACTCAAGAGTCCACTTTCAACATTTAAAGACTAGCAGAGCGTGTCCAAAATTCTACAGACGTGTCCGCACTTTTGGGATATCGTGTCCGCACTTTTGGGATATCGTATCCGCATTTTCCAAATCGCGTCCACACTAAAGGAGGGTAAGTCTGCGGAACTAAATTCGTCCACCCAACATCCTTATAGGACACAAGAGCAACAGTCCGCTTTTATTTGATCAATTCCGCTTTTACGAAGACGTGTCCGCACTTTCGTACAGACGTGTCCGCACTTTCGTTACGTCCACCTTTCGTTATTACAAGCATTATAAGCAATATAAGAGAAGACACGCGGACTAAAGTAATAATAATAAATTATTGTTTAATGATTATTTTAAAAACATAAGGTCTCGAGACCAAAGACATCCTTCCAAATAAAAATAATTATTTGTAGAGAACTCAGGCGGTCCGGAATCAAATCCGGTCCTTACACATGCGACTACTTAAACCAAAGCTTTCGACAAAACTAACAAAATAACATCAGGGTCACATTTCCTGAAATTGCTTCTATCAATAGATATTGTAAAGTGAAACTTCAGGCTCCTCGATTCTCTTCAAGAGAGAGAAATGAAATCTGAACAATTCATCTGGTTACGTCAGCTATACGTATTTCCGTAATAATATATGCATCATGCATCAATATAGATATATACTTGTACATGCTGCGCAGATGCAGACGATGTTTCACGTTGAAATATTGTTACATTTACAATAATCAACAGGGATATTTTAATAAATAATTTAACATATTATTATAAAATAGCGTGAAATATAGCATACATTTAATATTTGAAAATAGTGTGAAATAATCAAGTCAATTTCGTACATAATGATCAATATGATTAATAGTATATAATTACATAAGTATTTACTTTTATTTTGATATATAACAGTACAAAATAAATAAACTTTTTGTAAACTGATTCTTTGTTGAAATGGTTTTATTTATTTTTTAGATATTTTCTACTTCCATTGCGGGAGTTTACACACAACTGTCAGGTTATATAGAAAAGGAATTCCTGTGACAAACAAGTAAAGTGAAAAAAGTATTGTTATTAGAGAAAAATTTATCATTAAGTTTAGAAAAACAGCTGGTTTAGAGTGAGCGTAAGTTTTTTATTTTGATTCCAACAATTAAACGTATCCATTTAAAAATAGGTCACTAAATATCTCAACTTTGTCAACTTTTATAAAGTGTAATAAAATTTTATAAAGTGTAATAGAATTTTTATTTAAAAAATTAGCATACGCGTGGACGTTGATGATCCGCATGCGGAAGCGCAAATCATGATATTCCAACCACCGTACACCTAGATTGCATTATGAAGCGAGTTTAAGGGGTTATGCCTGATTTAAACCTGTAAAAAAGACATTAATAAGTAATAGGCTGAAAAAATTATTTATTCCCTTTGCCGCAGGATATCTCAGCATCCAGATGATGAATTGATACCAGACAGGATGGAAAATATTCTGAATATGTTTCTTCACTGCTTGAGCGGATGACTTTTCTACAAAATATAAATTTTAAATATTTAGTAACTCATAAGATGATTATATCAGTAATTATAGTGAATATTACATATATTCACATACGCAACATTGACTTTTACCTTGTATTAGTCAACTCTGCTCCATTCAAGCAGTGAAGAAACGTATTCAGAAGATTTTCCATCTTGTCTGGTGTCAATTCATCATCTGGATGCTGAGATATCCTGCGATAAATGACCTAAAATCATAAAAATTTCAAGACTGAGAAAAATGCATTTAAAGTTTATCGAAATACTTATGTATATTTAACTGGTAGTACTTACATGAACTACTTGGCATATTTTTCTTATATTTTGGCATAAGATACCTATACATTAAGCCATGTATGAAGACCCAGGTGCTGTACATGTAGATATACCAGTATCGAAAGCTGAAATTGAAATGTAAGTTTTTAATACGCATTCACAGTCAGCATGTTTTAGTTGAATATAAATTTTGTCATTGCTTACTCATTAATTTATAGGATCATTAGTAATTACAGTAGACTTTGAGACCATCTAACAAACAGGCATCTTCTCGTGCTCATGATATTTATAGCCCATATACCTGAAACAATGAATACACTCACAAAGAACAACAAAACACTTATCTAAAGTTGAACACCATTGAGACTCAGAAGTTATCACAACAGCACAACATCCAGCTTGCACTAAACTACAGACAGCAGACGAAACAGCTGATGTCTGAATACAAACTCGACTAGGTCGGTAAAACAGTGATTTCCTGTTCCATATGCTGTAAGGTGCCATGTTTTTAGGCGGTAATTTAAATTTGCACGTATGTTTTTTTACCCCTTTATAAGTTTGATTAAAAATTGCAAGACTAAAATTAAATTCTAAATTTATTTTATTTTGAACATTCAAAATAAAAAATCTACGATTTCATAAAAATTAGCTATTACAGTGCATAATGATTTAGTAAGTGATTAGTGCTTTTTTTAAATAAAATTGCGTTTTCAAAAGGAATTTGTGAACACATTGAATCTTACATTTTCTATAAAAACGCAGTTTTTTGGAATAATCAAAAGCGCTATAAAACAAAATATGAATAATACGCAATTTTGAAAAATTGTTTATTTTGGTATTTTGCCTATAACTTTGTAGCGGAATTCTTTCAGGCAAAAAGGACTAAGGCAGCTCATTCTACAGTAAATTTGCCTTTAAAAAATTAAATAAAAAAATTTTGGATGTTTTCAAATTTTAACTCAGGCATAATCCCTTAAGCGTTCCAAATTATGGTTAAAATATTCATATCATGGACTCAACTGAATCGATGGAGAATTACCTTACAACAAAGTCAATGAAGTTTGTTCGAATATTCTAGATTTATCACCAACGCGAAACGTAGCTGTGTGAGTGAAAGGTTCCCAGAAGGTGAAGCGGTTGCAGCATTGATTTCCCGTAGTAAGGAATATTGAAGATTTTAGCTGACCCTCGCTCAAGACCCCAGGATTTCCGCAGCCTATTGTGTGTTCCAACCATCTACCTAGGTGGACTAAAAACTGTGCAGTGCAAAATATAAAGGCTATAAAATATTGGCTTTGGGAGTTACAGCGAGGATCGCCGCTTTCCTTCCAGTCATCTACCTCAGACTATTAATGTGAAGATTCTGGTAAGTTTACACTGTGTCCTTTACTATTCTAATACTAGTAATTTTAAAGATTGAAATTAATTAATTGAATTGTACTGATTTTTTTTTTCAAAAATTTGTAATAAATTAATTTAAACACTTGCATAAATTTCTAAAAAAATTTAGTTATGTATAGTTTTGAAACTTTTAATTATAAAAATACATTTCTTATTATTGAAGTACATATAAATTGAATATATATACATATACTATATATATATATCAAGGGGCGCGGCAGCGCCCGCTGGCAAGTATAAGTAAGCTGGCTTACGTACGCGGCCTAGCCTATATATAATTTGAATTCACTTTTTCCCAACCTCCAAATTTTTTCCATCGACAATAACTTAAGTTTATCAAACGCACATGCATTTTATTAGCATATATTCTAAATGATATTGATTGGACGTTTCATATAAAAAAAGAATCAGCTAAAAATATTGAATCGTTCGTTAAATAATGCTGTTAAGTAATGTAAATAACTACGATGTATATATAGTTATTACGCTGTATATATAGGCATAGCGCTTCGTATATATAGGAATATGCTTTCCTTGCCGAGCGGCGGCCTGCGGCCCCCCGTCGTTTTCTTCGCCGGGTCCTCTTCTCCTACTACCTTCCGAAGATTTTCCTTCTCCATCCCTATACATATAGTTAACTACTATGTAGCTGCTACATTGTATATATCGGCATAGCACTTCGTATTCATACCGACCGAAGCTCTGCAAGGAAAGCATATGGGTGATTTGCAGAAAAGTGGCATATGACATGTGGCAACCCCCTACACTGCCGTATAACTGCCGTTAAATTCTCGATTAAATTTTATCGAATTCGTAATTGCATAAAAATATTCTATTAAATTTGCTTAAAAAGTGAGGTTATGTGCTTAAGTCATTTTATTAGGTGTGCATATTCATGGTTGAAGTAAATGTAGCTAAAATGTCACTTTGTTTTACATATATTTTGGGATACTATAAACTTTTATTTAACACTATTTGCAATATATGCATGTTTTAATTTATTTTCAAATTTTATTTTACATATATACACATTACACATATATAAAAGAAAATGCCCAGGGCAGAAAACGATGGAGGCCGGCATTTTCTTTTATATAAAATTCGAAAATAAATTAAAACATGCATACATTGCAAACAGTGTTAAATAAAAGTTTATAGTAACCCAAAATATATGTGAAAGAATTTGTACCAAAGGTCAATATTATACCACTTAATTATGTGTGAATATGTGTATAACACAATATTCAAAGACTTTATCCCTCGGTGTTTTTTAATATTATATAAAAGAGTCTATCGATCTCTCCGAGGCAAGTGTTGGGAAAAAGGTAAAAATTAATTTATACCAATGTGCTTGTTGGCTTTATCGATCTCTCCGAGGCAATCGTGTAGAAAAGGGTTAGAATAAAAAGGCCCTTTTCTTATATCGTCAACGTTTCGGCGAACATTGTCGCCCTCATCAGGACAATATCGGAGCTGTCGTGATTTTTGTACATCTCAATGATGTTTTTCCCCCGGCTATTTAATAGCGGGGGACGAGAGACGCCGAGCGATACAGTTATTATTTGTATTGCTCTGTCGGCTAATTTCTCAGAAGTCTGATTATATATAGTATTTCCTGAATTCTATGCTCAATCATTACACCAAGATTCCGATTTTCTTGTGATTAACTCATACTGTCTTTGCGTTTGCAGAAATTCAGGACCAGATAATGGGCGCTCTAACGACACATTAAAATCGGATCGCCCTTTACCAGACGTACAATAAAATATTGATTGTGGCTTTCGTTCAACGTAATATTCACATCTTAATATATTCCACGTCGCAAGAAAATCAGGATTCCTATTTTCTTGCAACTGCCAGAAAATCCATTGGTTTGACATGTGCAAGAAAAGCGCCCATCTCTTTCTGTCATGAAAAATTGGATTGCTTACTCGATTTTATTATAAATGATAGAAAGGCACAATCCCGATATTTTTGCGCAGGTAGTAAAAGTCAGTAGAAATCAATGAATGAGTTTCGACGTTCTGCTAGCACAAAAAATTCAGATTCTGTATCGCAAGAAATTCGGGATCCTGTTTTAGCGGCTGTGCAAACTGATTGGGAAAAAAGTCGAATCTTGAAAGGCAACTCATACTATCTTTGCGTTTGCAAAAATTCAGGACCAGATAAACGGTGCTCTAACGACACGGTGAAATCGGTATCGTTCTTTACCAGACGTACAATAAAATCTGGATTGTGGCTTTCGTCCAACGTTATGGGAAAGATTTGGCAAACGAATTTTTTCGTGACACTAGAAAATCCGTGCTTCTCGTGCATGCGCCAATCTATTGGAATTCTTCTATTTTCGTGGTTGCAAGAAAATAAGGATCCCAATTTTCTTGCGAGACGAGGAATATCAATACTGATGTTTTCTTATCACCAAAGATTTATTTTTTTTTTGAGTCGCAAATAAATCGGGCGATGTATAAAGTTTGATGTCCTGAATTGTTTCGCACGTAAAGAAATGTTCTCAGGGTACTATTCGCAATATTACGCATGTACCAATAGTAGTAACCTCTTTTTTTTGCAACGCATGAATATCGGGATCCCTATATCTTGCAGCTCTACAATCTAATGTGTAAATAATTAGGCGGTTAAAAGATTCACATATTAATTAATATATTTAACTTCGCAAGAAAATGGGTATTCCTATTTTCTTGCAAGTGCCAGAAAATCCATTGGTTTGACATGTGCGAGAAAAGCACCCATCTCTTTCTGTCATGAACGATTTTTTTAGAGTCGCAAATAAATGGGGCATTGTTAAAAGGTCGGGTTCCTGAATACTTTGTCATATAAAAAAATGATATCGATGTACCATTCAATATCACACACGTCTGTGGAAATACTAGTTACCTTTTTTTTCGCAACGCATAAAAGTCGGGATCCCGATATCCTTGCTGCTCTGCAAGCTTACGTCTAAATCATTAAGCAATTTAATTTAAGGATACGTATCTTAGTTTTTTTCAGTCGCGAGAAATTCGGGATTCCTATTTAGTTGCTACTTCAGCAACAGACGTATCCCATTGGGATGCCATGTGCCAGAAATGCACCAATCTCCTTGTGTCAGGGAGAGGGTATGTGGATTGCCTACTCGATTTTATTGCTTTCACAGCAATCCACAATCGTGGTATTGCTGTGCCGTTAGTAAGTCAACGGTTTCACCTTGTCTCTAGAAATCGATGAATGTGTCACGAAGCTCTGTATGCAAAAAGAAATTCAGATTCTGCATCGCAAGAAAATCGGGATCCTGGTTTAACGGCTATGCAAACTGATTGGGGAATAAGAAACACTATGAAAGAAAGCATCCCGATTTAGTTGCATCGCGATAAATGCGGGATCCACTTTGGACACAAAGGTTCCCGATTTCTTCGCTCAGCCATTAAATAAATATCCCGATTTTCCTGCGGTTGTGATTCCAATCACCTTTGCCATTTTAGAGCTTCAGGACATGATTGTTCGAGTTCTACTAGGGGTCCCGATTTTCCTGCGATTGCGACTCCAAACATCTTTGCCTTTGTAGAACTTCAGGACATGATGGTTCGAGTTCTTATAGGGATCCCGATTTTCTTGCGATGCGAGAAATAACAATAAACATGTTTTATTATAACTAATGATTCAGAAATTAGCTTATATTAAAGCGACAGCGAAATGGGGATCCCAATTTTCATGTACTACCTAAAAAGAACGATCTCGGCTTTTCTTATTTTACAGCGATTAGAATTATGCTTTTCTGGAGTCACAAATAAATGGGGCGTAGCTAAAAGGTCGGGATCCTAAATACGTTGGCATGTAAAGGAATGGTATAGACGTACCATTCAATACCACACGCGCTTGAGCAAAGAATAGTTAACTTTTTTTTTGGCGACGCATAAAAATCGGGATCCCGATTTCCTTGCTGCTCGGCAAGCTTACGTCTAAATCACTAGGCAATTTAAGGACTCGTATCTTAGGATTTTTTTCGTCGCAAGAAATTCGGGATTCCTATTTAGTTGCTACTGCAGCAACAGACGTTTCCCATTGGCTTAACATGTGCCAGAAATACACTAATCTCCTTGTGGTATTGCTGTGCCGCTAGTAAGTCAATGGTTTCACCTTGTCTCTAGAAATCTATGAATGTGTCACGAAGTTCTGCAAGCAGAAAGAAATTCAGAACACTATGGAAGACAGCATCCCGATATAGTTGCGTCGCGAAAAATTGGGGATCCAGTTCGGACCCAAAGTTTCCCGATTTCTTCGCTCAGCCATTAAATAAACATCCCCATTTTCCGATATATTCTGCGCGACGATTATCACGGGCGCGTTACAACTAATAAATCGGATTGACCATTTTCTCGCGCGCCTGCAGGATCTATAGATATTCCCCGCGGTTGAATAAAAAAATATTTCATTTTTATTGAGGGGTTAAGTAAACAACAACTTGTTGCGCCTTTCGACCGTCTGAAGTTCCGCGCTCGAGCAACCTAACCCTCCGAAATATTCGCGACTTTAATCATTATTCATTACAAAACGGCTACACTTTTCGATCAGGAGTCAACGGAACTTTGTTCGGGACACCAATCCCTACAATTTCCATATAGTTTCATCAAATTTGACCGGGACCTAAAATCACGAGTTTTTCTGCGGGGTCCTTTATGTAAAATCGAAGGTATAGGAGATGTAACACTAAAGAAATGGTAGTCTGACGAACAGAACCTTAACATGAAGATGTTTACGCGTTAATATGTTCATAGATAGATAGATTTGAATTTTTACCATATAAGGTTTCCAAATTGAGAATTCGAAAATTATCTTTGCTTAAAACAATTAAATAACCATATAAATAGAGTAAACTCTTAGAATTTTTGTGACATTAAGGTTATCAAAAGTTGTAAAATTAATCTGACATAGGAAAAAACGATCTTATACTTACCAGCCTTTTACCTTTAAAAGGTTTATTTGGGGGGCTATGTGGTGCGGGAAGATTTCACTACTTTTAATTGGCATATAATACCGAAATTGTAGAGAATCATTAACATCAACTAAATAAGTTATAAATTTAAAAAATGAATCTACATATGCTTATGTATAATTGCAATAATAATTATTTTTTCGACGCCGTCTGTACAGCAAATAGTTATGTTTGGATCATTATTATTTAAAAAAGAAATATCTAACGCGTAATATGAGTTTTAGGGGTTTTTAACGCGACTTAAATAATATAGTTTATGTACACACACTTATTTCACCGATTGAAAAACGGATTATAGACGAATTTAAAAATTTGTAAACATGCATGAGAGCGGCGAGCATTGACGTCACTTGTAAACAAACCGCTCGAAAATTAGCGAGACTCCTCGCTGATATAAAAGCGTTTGGCTACACCTATTGTTTCCTTATTATTGAAACAGTAGTCGAGGAAGCCGGAACAATAATAGTCCGTCTCCTTGCTTCTCGCTTCTCCTTCCCCCGCCTGAGATTGGCCGGGGAAGAAACACATTTCAATCTATAGGCTGTTGTGCTCCTTTTTATGTAAGTCATATTTTGTCACACATTATAATTGTATTGTGCTTATTTATTTATTGAAATAAATTGACAGTTTCCTGAAGAGGGTGACAGTGTTCACCGAAACGTCGAAACAAAAGGAAAAATGGTATAAATTAATTTTTACCTTTTTCCCAACACTTGCCTCGGAGAGATCGATAGACTCTTTTATATAACAATATAGTTTATGTTAAACTTGGAGATTCACGCAAAGGTTATAATCTACCAAGAACCAAGAGTAAACTAATACTTCATCGCTTCGTTATAAGGAACTCTCGATATCCCTTATGTGGTGAAAATTCAGAGTGTTTATTCTAAACGTCTATTTTCA
Organism: Philotrypesis tridentata; assembly: GCA_018906965.1. NCBI lineage: Eukaryota > Metazoa > Arthropoda > Insecta > Hymenoptera > Pteromalidae > Philotrypesis > Philotrypesis tridentata. The sequence goes on from JACCIB010000839.1 coordinate 20,052, forward strand.
TTATGTAAATTAAAGTCAAACTTTCAATAATAATGTAAATAATATTCTAGCAGGTTTATTGTGTACGTTTATTACTTTTCCCTTAGTAAAGGTTGATAAGAAATGTGATTATAATGCAATGATTAAAAAGGTATTTCTAATTAATTCAACAAATAATTATGTTAATATATATGTCTTCTTTTACCTCGTAAATGAGTGAATCACAGACACTGAAAGAACATGATGCTTATACATGAAGCTGAATAACTTGAAATTTTCATCTATCTATATCAATATGAATGCGTAAACATCTTTGCTTGAAAGAAAGTTATGATATCAATAAAGAAATTGGCAAGTTTTTGTTATAAGTAGCAATTGAGTTGATATAAATAAATAATTGTCTAAATCGGAGAAGGATTATAAATATATATGTATTCATCATTATAAACACTCGACCAAATTGTGACATGTGAAAAGGTGGATAGCCTGTGAAAAGATACTGTCGGTAGAATTGTCGGAATAACTGCGATTGCCGCCACGTCCTGCGCATTCCAGCTGACGTTTAATGACTGATCACTCTTACGCCGTATTTAGTGTGGGAGGTTAGGTCACCTTACTTCCGGTAAATAGAGCGTGCCGTGACCGGTCACAAACATGCGCAAAGCATAGCACTAATTCGATATTATTCAAAGTTCAATAGTATCCGTGTGTACATATAGGAATGATGTTCTTACATGACATTATCACATGAAAAATGTGCCCATAATATATTACAGGATTGTTTCGCATTATGAAAACTTTTTCGATTATTTATGGAAGCAACGAGCGGATGTACAATCTACTCTACTTAGTAATTCAGTAAATTTCTATCCTTATTTCATGAAAAATCTATGTCCAAGACGATCATTTGCAATTAAATATAAGATTTAATTCATACAAAAAATCGATCCCACATTTAAAAAAAACAGTAACAAATTCTAGCATGTAGAACGCAATTTTTTTTATGGAAAAACTTGCCGTCCCGTCCGATAATAGATACCGATGGGTACTATCTTAAAATTGTGCATGGTTATCCAAAGTAATTTGTTGTTAACAAAACACTGTTAGAAAATCTCGTATCGGATTTTTCATTCTACATGTATTTACTACTATTCTTAACCAATTTTTGAAGAATTCAAACTTCATCTTGTAATCATTGTAAACACAATTTTTGGTTATTTGTATTTGTATGTATGTTTCACAATAGTATGTTATTATTATCGAATGGTTACAAGATGTTCAATAAAAATAATTATTATTATGTATTACAAAAATGTTATAAAATAAATTTCTATGATTAAAGTTCGGAAATCAATCAAGCTAAAAAATATTAAATTAACATTTATGTTTATATTTTAGTTTTATATCCATACTTAATAAAAAAAATAGAACTACAATTTTTATTTGAGGCTATCGTTCTCACAGTTTAACATAATATTATATTATACATAAATATTATATATAAACATATATTATAAGTATATTAAAAATTTTATGAGATTCTTGATTACACTGACATTTAGTAGTTCATCGATTATCTATGATAGGAAGGGACGGCAAGTTTTTCCATAAAAAAAATTGCGTTCTACATGCTAGAATTTGTTACTGTTTTTTTTAAATGTGGGATCGATTTTTTGTATGAATTAAATCTTATATTTAATTGCAAATGATCGTCTTGGACATAGATTTTTCATGAAATAAGGATAGAAATTTACTGAATTACTAAGTAAAGTAGATTGTACATCCGCTCGTTGCTTCCATAAATAATAGAAAAAGTTTTCATAATGCGAAACAATCCTGTAATATATTATGGGCACATTTTTCATGTGATAATGTCATGTAAGAACATCATTCCTATATGTACACACGGATACTATTGAACTTTGAATAATATCGAATTAGTGCTATGCTTTGCGCATGTTTGTGACCGGTCACGGCACGCTCTATTTACCGGAAGTAAGGTGACCTAACCTCCCACACTAAATACGGCGTAAGAGTGATCAGTCATTAAACGTCAGCTGGAATGCGCAGGACGTGGCGGCAATCGCAGTTATTCCGACAATTCTACCGACAGTATCTTTTCACAGGCTATCCACCTTTTCACATGTCACAATTTGGTCGAGTGTTTATAATGATGAATACATATATATTTATAATCCTTCTCCGATTTAGACAATTATTTATTTATATCAACTCAATTGCTACTTATAACAAAAACTTGCCAATTTCTTTATTGATATCATAACTTTCTTTCAAGCAAAGATGTTTACGCATTCATATTGATATAGATAGATGAAAATTTCAAGTTTTTCAGCTTCATGTATAAGCATCATGTTCTTTCAGTGTCTGTGATTCACTCATTTACGAGGTAAAAGAAGACACATATATTAACATAATTATTTGTTGAACTAATTAGAAATACCTTTTTAATCATTGCATTATAATCACATTTTTTATCAACCTTTACTAAGGGAAAGGTAATAAACGTACACAATAAACCTGCTAGAATATTATTTACATTATTATTGAAAGTTTGACTTTAATTTACATAATGAAAATAGACGTTTAGAATAAACACTCTGAATTTTCACCACATAAGGGATATCGAGAGTTTAAAAATTAACTTTGATTAATATAATAAAGTAACTGTATAGATAGAGAAAACACTTAGAATTTTTGTGACATTGAGATATCAAGAGTTGCAAAATTAATCTTCAAGTTTTACATGAAGAAACGACCTTATACTTGCCAGCCTTTTACCTTGAAAAGGTTTTTTTGGGGGGGAGGGAGATTTCACTACTTTTAAAAAGTATGTAATACCTAAATTACAAAGAATAGTTAACATCAATTGAATAAGTTATAAATTTAAAAATTAATGTGTATATGCTCACTGAAGATGGCCGCGGCAGTGGTACTAGTATTTGTCACTAGCGCCCTAGTTTTAAAAGTGTGCGCGCGTGCTCAGTCTGTGGCGTCGGTAAGTCGCTCTGTAGTGCTGGGGTTATCGACGTTACGTCTGCTATACCGTCAGTGTTTAACCTCTCGCGTGATTAACTTTGTCGCTGCTAAAGTATTTTAAAATTGTTGCTACGTAATCGAAACTCGTACTCAGGAGCAACTATGGATGGTCAGCTACTCCGAGGAGTGATTTATTTTGGGACTTGTACACTGTAGTGATGGGAAACTTGTGCTTTCCCTTGATCGATCATTGCTGTTTGGAGTCAGATAAGTTATTTTTTTTTTTAAATTACTGAGACTTTTTGTTGATTTAAAGCACCGGTGCTTTGTTAAAAGAATTTTGTCTTTTTGTTTTCAGGTCACTGTGTCAATGCTGCTTCGAAATTTATGTGTTACGTCTTAAGAGGATTTTGACGTCTCCCCTGGAATGGCATGCCGAAGCTAGTGCACAAGTTTTCGCTAAAGTTTTTTGTAGTGAGAAGTACAACAGTGTTGTAGAGTGTTTTAATAAACATATTTAATTAATTTACATGACTTGACCAGTGCTTTTGACTTTTTGTAGTTTTTAAATTATTTATGTGTGTGAATAAGTGTAAATCATTATGGTGTTTTTCAATAATTATTGTGTGAATTTGTGGATCTCAAGTGTGATTTGTCGAGAACAAGCAAAAAATGGTATAGTTATTTTCACTTTTTTTCCTACACATAATAATTTAATAATAATTCACATGATAATATAATTCACATAATATATATGATAATTCACATAATAATTTAATTTATGTTAAAGTATTTTGTGTTGTTGGGCTCTGTTTCCCTGGATTTGAATGGACTTATTGGTGTATGTTTATGTCAGACCTATCGGATTGAGTTCGTCTTTTGGAGCAAAGGCCGTCTCTTTCAGATTGCTCTTCCTGGGTTTGACTAAGTTTTGATGTGTAAATAGTGGGTCTCAATAATTGTGCACATTGAATTTAGTTTGTGCGTTGGCTTAATTATTTGTTTTATTGCCTATGGAATTGATAATGACTTTTGCCGACCAAGTTTTGTTTGTGCATGAATAGAGGAATACTTATGAACTCAGTGCTTCGTGCAAGTGCGTTGCTTTAATTTTTTTAAATTATAGTTTGAAAGTTTTATTTGTGGGTCCAATATGGGATATTAATAATGCTTTTGGGGTGCCTGTCTATTAAGTTAACTATTTGCTTGATTTGTTATTTGAAAGACTCCTATGCTAAACTACTCTGTGGTACGTTAAACTATTTATACTGAGTTTGGGGTATGTGAAAAAGGCGTTGGAAGTGCAAACTGTGAATCTTTCAACGTCTTTTATCTTGGTACACTGTGTTGAATTACGTTCAATGTTTTCTATTATTATTTACACTCTGTATTATAGCTGACAACCTAATTTACTTTCATCGTTAAATATTTATTCATCACAGCCATAAAATTTATATATACTGAATTTAATGCTAAATCATAATATCAAAGAAAGTATAAAATATATATATAATATCAACTTCCATTTGGTCCCATTAAAAATGGAATAAATATCTGCAAAAAATACATGTTTACAAAGACCAGAGCTTATATATAATAACTACTGTATTAAGGTACTAAAAAATGTATGTAAAATATCCATAGATTTTAATCACTATTATAATAATGACTACATATAGAAATGAGAGCGAAGAATATATTGAAATAAGTAAGCTACATTTTGCATATTTCGGTCTTCGCCTGATTTAAAATCTGTTATAGCTATAAAACCTTGTTTTAACATGCTAAAACAATACAATTGAGTTTATCTAAGAACTTATAGTTTTGATTTTTATAGTTATGCACCTGACAATTTAGACCCTAAAGCCATGAAATTGATGGAGTAAGTATATAATATACACATGCTGATTATTGTATAAAACATTACTGTTGCATCAAGCAAGAATATTCTCTATTATATAAACTGAATAATCTCTAAAATCCAACAAAATAAAACACTTTCACTAGCTATTCATAAGAATCCCTTTCGACGAACAGCCTGAGAGTCTACCTCCCAGGAGACGATAGGAAAAGTTATGAACTATTCATATACACTTAAACAACTTAGAAACTTTCATGCATGAGCGATGCATATTCTTGACACTTCACTAGCTTCTCACAACAGAAAATAATTTTTTCCTTATATAAACTGAATATTCTCTGAACTAAGAAAATAAAAACACTTTTACTATCTATTCATAAGAATTCTTTTCGACGTACAACCTCAGAGTCTGACAGCTTCATAACCTCATAATCTGAAAAATAACAGAGAATATTTAAACAATGAATCAGTTCACAAATTCTTTATTTATATTGAATATATATAAAAAATAAAACTAAATACTTATCTAATTATATAAACTATTAGTTGATGATTGCTTCTGATTGCATAGAAAATCGACTTTGCTAAACACTTTTGCAACTTTTGCAACATACAATTGAAGGAGGCTGAATCCCTACCAGCAAAACCTGAATAATTTAGCTGAATTCATAAATTTTATGGCCAGGTCCAATGTAGAAGAGACACGCTCGGACCTGGCCTAGCAAAGAACACAAGAAGTGTTTCACAGAGAAGATGCTCCAGAAGGAGAGGATCCTCCACAATGAGTGAATCCACACAATTAATGTATAATTTTTAAAAAATATACAGTATAAAATCTAAAAACTTGTGTATATTATTTATACTTACAAGATACTTGCGCTTATGACAGCTATTCTTCTAGAAGTCCAAAGAACTTGATAATTTGTAATGACCAGATGGACTGCAAATTTTGTAGAAACTTTCTCCGATACTTCAGCGATGAAAATACAACACTTTCACTAGCTTGTCACACGAATTCCTTTCAATATACGTATACAGCCTGAGAGTTGTAACCTCTCACGAAACAACAGAAAAAATTTAATAATATTGAATAGCTATGTCAACAACCGTAGAAACTTTCGTAGACACATTCTTAACACTACACTAACTTGTCACATCACAAGAAAATTCTTTTCTATATTCTCTTATGTATTTCCTATTAATAATGATCAAATCTTGTGGCGTAGGTAGCATAATCTTTGAATCAAAATAAGAACACGCTTACTCTGTACCAGTTATTATTCTAAACTTAATAATGAATTATCCTTTAATAAAATACTTTTCACTTCACCATCTTGTGACAGGAATTCCTTTAGTATATAACCCTACAGTTGCGTAACCTCCCAATGGAAATAGGAAAACATTGACTGTAAATTCTGTAAAAACTTTCTTCGATACTTAAACGATGAAAATACAACACTTTCACTAGTTTGTCACATGGAAAAATAGAAACTTTCTTGCATGAAAAATCATTAAATACTTTACACTTCACTAGCTTGTCACATTACGAGAAAATTTTTTCCTTGTATCCTGATAATTGTATGCCTTCCAATCTAATAAAACCTGAAAAATAAAAGAGAACATTTTAACAAAGAATCAGTTCACAAATCCTTTATTTGTATTGTATATTTATATAAATCAAAATAAAACTAAATACTTATCTAATTATGAACTATTAGTTTATGATTGCTTTTCGATTGTGCACAAAAGAATTTAACACTGTTTTAAAATATATATTTAGGTTAAATTTATATTACATTTAACACTGATTTATAATTATTAACAAACGCGCCCCTCGATAAAATTGCTTGCTTATCTATCTATACCTTAGCACTGTGTTATTGTAATCGTCGTCTGCACCACATATCTGTACACAAGTATATATCTATAGCGCTGACGTCACACATGATGACGTATGGCGGAAAACAATTTATCAGGGAGAACAATTTTTTTGACGAGAATTCATGAGCCGGAACTTTCAATTCAGAATAACATTTAATAGAAGCCATTTCACAAAATATGACCCTGATGTGATTTTATTACTTTCGTCTCAAGCTTTCGTTTGAGTAGTTCTATGTGACAAATAATGCTGTCAAAGTGAAAAAAACCGTAAGTCAAGTTTCGAACAATGCCTATGAGATGTACATAGGGTCTGGCTAGCTCCCGACGGCGGCGTACGTACTCACGTACCTTATACTTGCCATCGTGGCGCTACCGCGCCCCTTGATGTTAGGACGCATGTCTTCGAACCTTGTAAATGAGTTAATCACCAGCACTCGAATCATGATGCTTATACCTTAAGCTAACCTCCTCGTGGAACTCTAAGTTTATCATAAATTACATTATTTAAATTGCGTTAAAAACCCCTAAAACTCATACTAAGCGTGTGCAATAACGTTTAATCTAGAACCTACAAAAAGTTTCAAGTGAAAAATGCCTTTACAGAAAAGATGGCATTAGGATCAAAATACTCTCAATGGATTTCATTCTGTCCGATACGTATATTTTAATTATCTTCAAATAAATTAACTTTATGATTATAGAACATGATTCTTTATTTTAAAATAAATTATTCTTTCTCTGTTACAGGTGATCCGATGAACTTGTCGTAACAAAGAAATTTATAAACAGTAGACTTTACTGCATCAGCCTCATTTATCACTGCAAGCAATATACAGAAAAATAAAAATAAAATCCAAAACTTGTGTATATTATTTCTTCGAACTTAAACGATGAAAATACAACACTTTCACTAGCTTGTCACTTCACAAGAAAATCCTTTCCTTGTATAACCTGATAGTTGTATGTCTTCATAAGTTCTGGTTACCTTATACAAAACAAAACATACTTATCCCTTGGGAAAAGTCTCGTTACATCTGGAAACTTAGTATACTTGCTCTCTCGAAATTTGGAAAAACTTCTAAACCACTTGTCCTCTGAACTTATATAATAATTATAAATCTTGTACAAAAATTTTTCACATCATTAGTTTCTCACAGGAATTCCTTCCCTTTATAATATGACAGTTGCGTAACCTCCCAATAGAAATTCTGTAAAAACTTTCAACGATACTTGAACGATAAAAATACAACACTTTCACTAGCTTGCCACGTCACAAGAAAATTCTTTTCTTGTATAACCTGATAGTTGTATCCCATCATAAGTTCTCAAAATACAATTTTCCCTTGGAAAAAGTCTTGTTACATCTGGACACTTAGTATACTTGCTCTCTCAAAATTGGGAAAACTTCTAAACCACTTGTCTTCTTAACTTATATAATAATTACAAATCTTAAAAAAACATTCTTCACATCATTAGCTTCTCACAGGAATTCCTTCCCTTTATAATATGACAGTTGCGTAACCTCCCAATAGAAATTCTGTCTTTACAGAATTTTGCAACACTTTCACTAGCTTGTCACATTACAAGAAAATTCTTTATAACCTGATAGTTGTATGCCTTCCAATAATACCTGAAAAATAAAAGAGAACATTTTAACAAAGAATCAGTTCACAAAATCTTTCATTGTATTATGTACGATTACTAAAAATGGATAACTAAAGGAAATGACCAGCAGGTCTCAATGGCTAAATAGGGTGTCAACGCACGAAGTTGAAGAAGAGGCTGAGGTAACAAATCAAGAAATTTCAAATGAAAATTAATACAAAAATATGTAAAAGGTACTAAACCCAACTTTTTAATTATTTTTTTTACCTCTTTAACAAATAAATTCTGAGATCTTTACAGAAAAATTTTAATACTATTTAATTTCTGATTATACGTAAAGTTATAAAATAAGAGTAACTTAATGACTTAAATTTATATTATGCATAAAGAAAAACATGCAAAGATATACGTATTCATGTTTTGCATGTGACATTGAACTCTAATTATTATGATAAGAAATATGCAAAATCAAAATAAAAAACTTACTCCTGCTCTATTCCAATTGCTGGTCTAAACTTAATTAATAGATATACCAGCTATTTAGTAGTCTAGTAATAAATAGAATCAGTAAGGCCGATAGAATATTTCAAACACACAGAAAGCTTTTTGTTTTGCAATATATTACTTAATGACTCTAATTATATTACGATGAGAAATGATGCAAAAATGAAAAACTTACGCTTGCTCTATTCCAATTGCTGGTCTAAACTTGATAGATATTCCAGCTATTTTCCTAGTTTGTTAATAAACACTAAGAATGAGGCCGATAGAAAATATTAGACACACACAGGAACTTTTTTGTTTTCCAATATTCCCTCCAAGTATATAACCTCACATGAGAAATAATAACTTATAAAAATCTGAAAAAATAAAATAAGATTTAAACAAAGAACAAGTTCGTAAAATTCGATATATATATATATATATGTGTGTAATATCAATCGAAATACTTATCTGATTGTGTTCTCTTAATGATTGTGTTCTCGTAATTCATTTTTTCCATAACCGTGTAAAGACAAAAGTACCGCGTCCCTTGATATTTGGCACAGCTGTTTTAAAATCTGTATTTATGTGATTATTTAACACTATTTAGCAATAAAAAACAGCAAAAGAAAATCCACGTTGATAAAAAATAACACTGTATGAAAACACCGTCTATCGTCTGCGGAAAAACAACGTATACTAAAGTTATCTATATGTATAGCCCAGATTATTATGTAGATGTACGTCATATTAAAGTTATCTATATGTTATAGCCTAGTTACGTAGATGCTACGTCACCGGATATCCGTCGAACAATTTTTTTCCTTGAGGAGAATTGTGGAGCCCGAACTTTCACTTTATAATTATCTTTTGATAGAAGCAATTTCACAAAATATGACCCTGATGTGATTTTATTACTTTCGTCCCAAGCTTTCATTTAAGTGCTCATATGTAAGAAACGAAGCTGTCACTACGAAGAAAATCGTACGCTTAGGTTCCAACAGGGCAAGTTTAAAGTATAACTTGATGATGATGATAGGGTCTGGCTAGCGCCCGACGGCGGCGTACGTACTGAAGTACTTATACTTGCCATCGTGGCGCTACCGCGCCCCTTGATTAATTTAAATAATATAATTACTAAACTCCTAAAAAGATCTGAAATCTGTCTTAAAAAAACCTTTCTAAAAGGTAAATTCTAGGCAAGTATAAGTTTCTATTATTTGAAACAAAATAAATTACTAAAAATATTTAAAAAAACGTTATGTCGATTTCACAAATTTAAAGTATTGAAAGTTGTGAAATCAGAAAAAAATTTGTCGAGTATTTATTATTTTTTTATGCAAACAAATATATACTTTAAAACAAGTGCGAAATAAATTCTAATGAAAGTAGAGAAATCAATAAAATAAAGTATTAAAATTTAATGTATAATAATAAAGTACAAATTATTTGAGATGGTAATGTAGATTGCGATGGTCGGGAATATAGAAACCGATTACCAACAGTACCGACAAAGGACCGAGGAGGAAGAAGATAGTTCCAACGGCGGACACCAGGGGGCAAAATAATAAAGCAAAGTGGGCCGAGCGCGGGTATAAAAGAGCAAACGCAACTCGGAGCAGACACTCTCTAACTAGCGAGCGCTAGAAGTCAATCCCCTTTCTGAACGCTTGGGCTTTGACTTTTTAGGGCCTCGAAGATAGTGGTGATGCTGTTACGAGCATGCGCTCAGACAATCATCCATGTATCTTTCACAACCCCTAACCTATGTGACCACTAGTATTTAATCTCTTTAAACAAATTAATTTATTATTTATACTATTTAATTATATTTATGATTTATTATGAATTAACCTCCTTCCTCGCTTTGGGTAAAGACCAGAACCTCTTATTTTAAGAACTAACGATTTTTTATTCCATGAGCGAGTTAAACACAGCGGTGGTTGGTTGAGACCCCTCTCTAAAGCTTGGGTTCGCAATTCGATCATTCGCTGCACCAGTATATTAGTGATCAAACGCGTGATAATGCAGGAGATTTACTCCAAGCTACACCCGACCGAGCAACCATCCTCACTCTTCGCATTTACGAGTACGTGAGGGTATAGGGAGTCACCCTAGGTGCAGGACAACATACTCCTGTATTTTCGGTGAGAGAGCAACCCATGCACTTTTCCTTATAATTTCTTTTCCTTACTAATCGACGGCCACTCCTCTATATCAAAGAGGGGCTTGAACGTCGCAATAACGCCGGAACAAGGACTCGAGAGTTATTAGAGGGAGTGGTGCTCTTAAACATTTTTTTTGAATAAAATTAATAAACATGATTGATTTTTTCTTATGTTCTAGCTTGAAATGTCCGAATCCAATGAGGCACGTAATCTCCGTGTCGAAAAGGCTCTAGATATCCTAATTCGGAGGGTTAATAAATATGAAGCTCAGATACCGATGATAATAGAAAATTTCAAAATAATAGATGGTCAATTAGGCCAAACGAAAGACTATTGTATAGACACTGGAAAGGCAATTAATTATGATGCCATTCGCGTTCGTAATATGCAAATTCAGTACGATGAGGCAAAAATAGCTTTCAAAAAATTCATGATACAATCTAATATCAAATTTGTCGATTTAAGTAAAAGAATTAAAAATATCGAAAGTGAAGTCAATTCAATGACTAATAAATTTGAAAATTTAAAAATTTAAGGAAAGTTTGTTTTATAGAAAATCTTTTAAGACAAATTAAAAAATTGTCCAATCCTTCCTTATTTATAAGACCTTCAAAGCATTAACGACAACACCATGCCATCAAAAAGGTCACGTATTTTTTTGGAAAACCTACGAGAATATAATGTTGAAGAAGAATTGAGTTGTGACCTCCTATGGATGGAAGCAGTTGTTAATGATTTGAAAGAATTATCAGAAACGCAAAGTGTATTAGAGGAAAGAATAGATAACCTTGAATCAAAAAGTCCAATAAATTTGAATAGCATTGCAACAAATGATATATCCACTATTAAAGAAAGGATATACCAAGACGATTTTGATACGAGGTTAACAGCATTAGCCGAGATTATTGAGAAAAATAATCAGAAAATTGATGACTTACAAAACAGAATAAACCTATTAGCTTATTACAAAAAATGGAACATTAAGTAGTGATGTATCGAAATTTGAAAATAAATTAGAGCAATTAGTAGAGAAAATAGAATTTTCAAGTACAGTAGATAAATAATTAATTAAACAAATAAATAAAACTATTGAATTAATTAAAGCTAGCGGTTCGGGACTAGCTATTGATACATGTTCTGAATTATCGAGAAAAATGAAAGTAGAATTACCGAAATTTAAAGGATTGGTATCAGAAAGGCTGATGAAATTTTTGAAAAATTTGCAAATTTACATACATTTAATGAGCTTAGAGGCGGGAGATATAAACTATACAATAACTCAAGCATTAGAGGGAGATGCGCAAAATTGGTGGTATTTAGTTAAGGATGAGATAGATTCGTTGCAATAATTCGAAACATTTTTTAAAGAGCGGTTTTGGAGTAAAAATATACAAAAACAAAGTGTCCGGAAAGTAGAATTTGGGCAATACTATCCAGGTAATAGGTCGCGAGTGAATTACGCGATATATATACTGGGGTTGGCACGGGAGTTAGAAATGAATATAGAAGAAAAAGAGTTAGTGCATAAAATCTCGGAACATTTTGATAGGGATATTCGGCGAATAGTAACGGGACATCAAATTCAAAAAATAAATCAAGTTTTAGAATTATTAGAAGATTTTGATGGAGATGATCAAAATAAGAGAAAGCAAAATACAATTGAGCCAGCCCAAAAGCAAAACAGTACACAAAATGAGAACACAAAAACTAAAGAGACATTTCCAAACACAAACATTACAAATAAATCGTCATTTCCAAACAAAAAATGGAATGACAGATCGCAGACATACATAAACACAATACAAAAATCGGAAAATAACAAAACAATGAAACAAATCTAACACAAAGGGGGGGGGGGCAATACGTAGCAAACAAACAAATGATTTAATAGGAGAATTAGAAATTTATAAAGAAACAAACTTGGGAAACTAGAACTAGTTACGTTAAAAACGCGTGGCGCGAAAATGCGGAGAAACGTACCTGAAATTCAAACATCCGTAATTGAGGATATGAGGGAGGAATTGATGCATTACGTTAATCCCATGGACCAAGATATTGAGATGATTCATTGCCCGGAGATTAAAATCAAATTAAAAGATATTGAAGTAAATGCATTAATTGATACGGGTAGTGAAATTACTGCAATTTCGGAAGAATTTTTTTTATCAAAATTCAAAGAATTGGGATAAATGTCCAATGTTACCATTAACTGGTAAGGTAATTAATAGTGCAACGGGAAGTAAATCAGCAAGATTGAAAAAACAAATTAGAATAGAAACAAAGATGGCTAATATGAAAATTCAAATTAATTATATGATAGTACCAAAACTAATAAAATCATGCATAATTGGATTTGATATAATCAAGGTGCTGGGGATGTTGATAAATACTGCAAAAAATGAAATACTGTTCTCAATAAATGGACAGGATAGAATTTTACCTTATGTGTACGCAAAAATGCTACGATCACAATTCACATCATTGTCAATGAAAAAGTCCAAACCGAAAAGTCCAGGACGAAAAGTCCAAGGAAAAATGTCGAAAGCAGGAAAAAGTCAAAACGTTTATATCCAAGCCCCCAAAAAATCCAAAACAAAGGAGAAGGTGTCGCGGGATGTATGTTTATTTCGATTATAATCTTATATTATGACCAAGAGCAGTTATATGCTACAATTGTTTGCCTTCATCGACATAAGTTTGGTAATCAGCGACTGTAGAAACGATGCGGTCTTCCACTCGTTTCAGGCTTCCAGATGGCAGTTTTGTAACTTTCTTCCCCAGGCGTAATTCTCGAAGCATATATTCTATACCAGCTTGTTCTTTCTGTAGCTCATTCAAAAAATTGTACAAGCTGGGATGGGCGCGGCCAACCAATAGTTGAAATCGGTTATGCCAGCACTCCGATGCATTGTTGGTTCTTGCTCTCCCTTGCATGAAAGAAGCATACTGGTTCCATGTTTTTGGCTCATACCTGGGTTTTATTTTTTTCCACGTACATGCGTAACTTCAAAATAATTGGCAATGGTTAAAAACTCCTCAGATACTTGCTCAAAAAAATCATCGAAAACACCCACGACGTCCTCTGGAGGCACGAAAGTCAAAGCGCACATAGTACGAGCTGCCATACGAATGCTGGAATCATTTTCGTCGCTATACTGACTTTGAAGTCCTGCAGCTTGTATGTTCCGGAAGATGCTTTGGCAAAGGTGGAAAAGGCATAAGCGTATGACATCCGTACCAAACTGAGTTATAAAAGAGTTGATGATGGCTAACTCGAAATCGGACATCAGAGCCTCAGGAGTCTGCTTTATTATACCGACCTTCGCTGCGTATGCTCGTGTGACTACGATAACTTGTGTGTATGCTTTTTAAGACTAGACCAGAGGTATAGCAACTGGGCGCTCTGTACCTTTATGTTTTTTCCATAATCGAGAAAAGCTGAAAAAATATGGAGGGAGTAATTTTGAACGTACCATCTACGTGCCAGGTGTGTGATGCAAACAATATTTTCAAATTTTCGCGCGTCGAAAAAACTAAAATTCTGCCGCAGTCCAAATCATAATTTTCATCCTCAAAAGAATCGTAAATGAGAAATGCGTCACTAGCATTAGTTTTCCGAAATCTGTCTGACAGATTAGCAAGTTCTGTAATGTTAGTGGGGTTAGCTGGTAAGTTCTTGGCACATTCTCGCTGTATAGCTTTGCGCATATTGTCCTATTCGGGTAACTAAGCTTGTACAGCCAAAGTAGCAGTAGATGCGATACGCATAACTGCCGATGGTGGACGTTCGGAGTGTTTGTTAGCTGCTCGCTTCATCGAACCCATTAAACGTTAAGGAACAACCTCCTCTGGGTTGGAGGCATGACTATGCAATGCAGCAGTACCGCCTTTACGAACAAGGAGCGTCCGGCCGGAATGTACAGTTGTTAATCGTGCGCTGCAGACATCTTTTTGGCGACACTTCGAATACTTAATATCCCCTTTTGTGTATGAATCCACGTACAGGTCATCCAAATGTCCGTATGTGTTAGCACCTGAAATCAATTTCTAATGCTAATTGGGCCCTTACATAGGTAATATTGCAAAATACCTTTCTTGATAATTTCGAGCACTGGTAAGGCCACGATGAAAATAAAAAATTTTGAAAGGTTATAAATAATGTGAAGTAGGTAACAGGACATGAACTGCAATAGAATGTATTTTTCTTTTTTTTAAATTTTTTTTGGATCTAATAGACTTTGAACTTTTCGATCTAGACTTTTTGTTTTGGACTTTTTGTCCTCCAACTAATGTCACCGATGATGGGACATACATAGATATTGATAAAATTTATAAAAATTATGAATTAAATTATGAAAATCAATATAAATTAGCAATGGATGAAATGAATGAAAAGGTACAAAGCTGTGTAAACTTATCTGAGTCGCAGAAAAATGTATTAAAATATTTATTAATTCAGAGGAAAACAGTATTTGAAAAGAAACCAGGTTTATTAACGTCTTATGAGCATGAATTGATTGTGAAAGATACAACTCCATGGTTTTGTTATTCTTATCCGATACCGTTGGCAGATAGGGAAGATTCATTAAAAGAGTTTAGGCGAATGCTCGAATTAAATATCATTAGGAGATCAAACAGTGTATATATAAATTCAATAAAAATAGTAAGAAAAAATGATGGGTCAATTAGACCATGTTTGAATGCACAAAAATTAAATAATGTATTAGAAAATAATTGTGAAGGTCCAGCGAGGATCGATGAAATATTACAAAGATATACTAATAAGCCTATAACAAGTGTATCAGATTTCACATCAAGCTATTGGCAAATAAAGTTAGCAGAAAATTCACGAAAATATACTGGTTTTAAAATAGATTCGCATGTATATGAATTTAACGTGCTACCATTTGGAAATAAAAACAAGTAGGGCAGCATTAATTCGAGGACTCGCTGAAGCAACATGCGATTTTGATGATTTTTTAGTAATTTTTGTAGATGACGTTATGATAGGTTGAAAGACATTTGAAGAACATCTAGATCATTTAGATAGGTTAGGCAGAAGCAATAAAACCATTATTGAATTTAGTTAAAAAAGAAATAGCATTCATATGGACACCTACCCACCAAAGGCGTTTGAATATGTAAAAACGCTTTTTGATGAAAACATGTTTTTGCGATATGCAGATCCGAGTAAACCGCATATTTTAACAATTGATTCGTCTGATTACGCATGTGCGGCGGCGTTATCGCAGTTAAACGAGTTATAAAGAAATAGCATACTTTACTAAAGGTAGTAAAGAAATAGCATACTTTACTAAAGGTAGTAAAGAAATAGCATACTTTACTAAAGGTAGTAAAGAAATAGCACTTATAATACTTTACTACCGAGAAAGAAATGCTCGCCCTTGTGTGTGCACAGCAGAAATTAAATACCTTTCTTAGAGGAGCGAACGAGATAATCGTACGAACAGATCATGAAGGTTTAACATTTTTGCAAACGTGTAAATTTAATAATAAACGAATGCAAAGATGGAAATTAGCCACACAAGATTATAATTTAAAAACTGAACATATAGCAGGGAAAACTAACGCAGTAGCGGATTATTTAAGGGGACCCAACACCTTTAAAACTTGAAAAAGTCAATTTTTTTTTATGATTTGTTTTGATAGGAAATTTACCATAGAATATGCTCTCCAAAGCCGTTTTTCGAAAAAAAATTTTCCCGCAAAATTATAAGCAAAATACTAAATAAATATTTTGACTGGTTTCTCGCAAAGCGTAATTAAAATTATTTATTTAATATATCGAAAAGTTTCATTTTTTTTTAATAAATCCAGTCAGAACTAGATATTTTTATTGTAATTGTAAAAAACAGTATTTTTATAACTATATATGTGTGTATATATATATATATACATATATCGTATTACAGGAATGTTTAACTTTTTCCTTGCGTATGAATGTATTTATGCGCGAATGTGTGTATGTTCGCGCGCATGTGTATGTGTGTGTGTATATATATTGCAAGGTACAAGTAGCCTTGCTATCTCCATAAATAAGGAGATATAGAAATTTTCAACGCGTTGGTACTGCCCTGTACCAAAGCGCCTACCGTAGCTCTTAAGTTTCGTCCCTGTTTGTTGCGGCCGTAACCCGAGCGCTCACGCACGTGTCAATACTATACACGTGCGTTAACCATTGGCGCGAGAAAAACAAACACAAGTACAATTTTCAGTACTTGTGTAAATAGGCGGTCCTTCTAAAGTCACGCGACACGGCACGCGACGCGAGATTTACACAGTTTATGCATGGAAATGTCTAACGCGCATCGAGCCCCCGTTTCCGAACCGCCGAAGAAGAGCTCCGGAGCTCAGTCGCGATTGACCATGCGTTAGTGCACTGGAATCTGTTTGAATGAAAGGAGTGTTTTCGCCCACCCCCCCCCCCCCAACGTGCACCATTGAGAGGCAGCGGCTCCACCGGAGATTTTGTCAGCGGCGACCAAGGACAGCATCGGAGAGACACACGAGTGCCCGATCGCGCCATCACCGTCTGCGCAACAACCGCAGCGATACCTGCTCACTGTAGGTCTCTCATTTTAAAAAAAAACAATCTTTTTTTACGAGTAATTTGCCCTCGCTTAGGGTTATTACTCACATAACAAAACTGCTCTGCTGAAGCAGCACAAACATACACATGTTTGTGTGCTGAAAAGGTCGTGCTACGTACGTCGTTCCAGCAGCCAGGAGCCCTCGCAATTTCTTTACTTTTGCATTCTATCTTAGGGAGAACTAACCAAGTCGTAGAGTGTGAGTGTTTCGCGGTGCCGCGGATCTTCGCGAAATTATCAAGTTTTCTTTTTTAGTAACAGCAACACCCATTTAACGGTATGGTGTAATCTTTTAGTATTTTATCTCTAATAAATTCCGTTCATAAGCATAAGCGTAAATCGGCGCCGTGTTTACATGTTTGACCGCGTCGCGCCCGTCAAGTGTGTATGTTTCGACCGCATCTTTTCAGGCCTAGCGCGTAACAACCAAGGACGCAGAGTTCTGGCAATCGGGGTAGATCATTTCCAGAATACAAGTTATTTTCATTTTTTACTTGAATTATAAATTACTTTAATACTTATCAGTTATTTGTCATGAGAATTCAATAAATACTATGATTGATTTACATTTATATCATGAGTGTTGAGATTTATTTCTTGTATCTCGCCCCTTGTGTCTCTTTCTAATTATTATCTTTTTCTAAGTTAATTTAATGAGAGGTTATCTGCCATCTGCACATAACCAATAAATTAAATAAAGTTACGAACCCCGCAATATATATATATATATATATATATATATATATATATATCACTCGCATACACACATACACTCTTAAACATACATACGTATTTCGTAAATTATTTTATAACAATAAATGATGATTTTTTTTTCATTCTGTGTTTCATGAAACTATATAGTCATTAGTTGAAATTCAAATACGCGCGCTCTTCGCAACAGTCTAGGTGGCGATTCTATAACCAAAACGTGACGATCGCTGTGACGAAAATATTTGAACTCCCCATTTACCGACCATGTATACATCGTTTCTTCCTGGCTGAAGTCCTGTTTTGTAAAGTACATAAAGGTTAGAATCAGTGTGCTTTTAAATCTGTTTTACCAGCTTTCAAATATTTGAAAGTTCTTGAATGTGAGATGTTTTGCACAGTGCAAACATAGTTAAATTTAGTTATTTGTTTATTTACCATTTTTTCAGTAGTGTTTATTTACCTTTTTTTCTTCTAAAGTTATTTATATTTTAATTTTTTAAAGTGAAAAGGTTGGAGTAGTTGTAAGAAATTTTAGTTAGTTTAGCTTTTAGTTTAGATTAGTTAGTTATAACAATGAGTGATAACAAGGGCAGATTGCCTAACACTTATTTAGATAGGAAATAGTCCTGTGGAAGAAGTAAATGGTGACCAAGAACATTTACAGGAACTAGACCCAGTGACGCAGTAGACTCAACTGCACAACCAAGACATTCGACATCTTCAAGAAAACTTGAAACTCCAGCAGTAGAAGGCCTCTCCGGAGTCAAGAATAGAATTATTGACATCAATATTCTATTTCCTGAACTCCAAAATGTGTTGTGTTGCAAACAGTGTCATAGTGAAGTGCAGTTTTCTGAATCAACGATGTTTGGATTAGGATTTACAATTGATGTGACATGTGTTCGATGCAGAGAAGTCTCCAGCATCAATTCTAGTAAAAAAGTGGGTGAAAGTAATCGTGCATGGGAAGTGAACCGAAGGGCTGTAGTTGCATCTCGTGCTCTTGGTGTTGGACATGCTGGACTTTCGACATTTTGTGGCATAATGGACTGCCCTAAGCCTATAGCTCAGTCTGCTTATGATTTCATCAATCAGCAGTTCAGTGAAGTGTGTCAAAGTGTTTCTAAGTAGTCTATGCGAGCTGTAGTCCAAGAAGAAAGAGACGCTACTGAAGATGGTGCTCTTGGACTAAACATTTCTGGTGATGGCTCGTGGAGGAAAAAAGGATTTTTATCGCTATAAGGATTTGCCATTAAGGAGTCAAAAGCAAAGGCTTGGCAAGGACTACGAAAAAAGATAAGTATTCTTCTCTATATTGTTTTAGCTGATTTTTATGGTTTTTGAAATATTAATTTATTTCATTTTTTTCAGTGGATATGATGCTAAGTTGGAATTCTATTTTTCTTCCATCAAATCAAGTTGGAGACTTCAACAAAATAATTAGGTAAGAATAAACATGCATTTTTTAGTATTAAATACAATAAATTAATCTAATGTTAAAATTCACAATTTATCATTTTTTATTTACAGGTCCTCAGAGGCGTACTCAACACATTGGTATACATTCAGTATACCATATAAATCCTGAAAGTGATGGTCTACCACCAAGGATCGATGGAAAAATAGTTTCAAGAGATTTGGTAAGCAATAAATTAACTTATATTACAATATGCATCAATGAACTTTAAAGTCAATTTTTTCCAACTTTGGTTTTTCATGATTTCAGCTCACTGTGCGTAGGATTCCAGGTGACCATATACTTCGATTGAGCTGAAATTTTTTGAGTATGCTCTATGTAAGTATAGTTTTCGTATGAACAGAGGGATTTTGATTTAAAAGCTTCAAATTTGTTTAATAAATAAAAATGTGGCAAAAAAAATATTAAAAATAAAAAAATTAACTTTTTTTTTAATTAAAATTTTTCTAAGTATTCAAATTAAAATCCCTCTGTTCATACGAAAACTACACTTACATAGAACATACTTACAAAAGTTGAGTTCAGTCGAAGGATATGGTCACCTGGAATCTTACGCACAGTGAAAATCAGTTTGCGGAGTGCCACTCCGGATAGGTAGGTCCAAACTTGGATTTCTAGTGCTTAAATTGATGGTAAGTGAACATACTATAAGTATGAAAAGTTTGTCTAACATATTATTTAATTTTATACTAATTTTTTATAATTTTATGTTTCAGATTTCAAACGTGTTGGGTCCCCTTAAGTAGAATGGACAATGATGGAATGTCAAAATAGAAATACAAACTGAATTAATTATATTCCGCCATTGTCCAAAAGCCTAGTCAGATATTGATACAATTATGTAAAAATATGAAAAATATCAAGTAGAAGATACGCGTACTAGAGATATTAGTATAAAATTAGATGAGGGTGATGGAAAAACGCAGAAACGATATGAAAAAATAAATAATGTAATATATAAAAATGTCAAAAGACGAAATATTCAACACAAAAAATTCATGTGCAGGCGCAACCAATAATTACAAGAAAACGGCATGAATTGTTGTCGATAGATTTTTACGGGCCATCGCCAACATCTATAGGGGGGGGAGCAAGATATATATTGACTACTATATCCATTGAAAAAAACAACAGCAAGAGCAGTAATTAGGAAAATTATAACTGATTATATACCATTATATGGAATGCCGGAAGCAATAATAAGTGATCATGGGACCCAATTCACGAGTGAAATATACAAAAAAGAATTAGAAAAAGAGAATATTAAAATTGTATATTCGTCAATAAGACATCCACAAAGTAACATCATAGAAAGAGTACACTGTGAATTGGGCAGATTTTTTAGAACATTGCTGATGGATAAATACAAAAGTTGGGCAAAATATGTAAAAATTATGCAACAAATTATTATCCTATAACTCATCATGAAACGACAAATTATACACCACTAGAATTACACTGAAATACAAAACCATTGAGAATTTGGGAAAAATATTTGTATATATCACCGTCGAATCATGATGAGTCTCAGGAACAAAGAATCTCGTTTGCAAGCGAAAGAATAGAACGAATAGCAAGAAATAGAACAGAAAAGTAAAATAAATTCAAAAAACATTTTAGATTTAATGAAGGAGATAAAGTATTGATAAAAGCATTAAATGTGTCAGATTCACGTATTTAATTAGAGACGAGAAAACTAAGAAAGAGAGAGGAAAATTTCATTTAAATAATTTGAAACCGTATTATACGGAAATGCGAATATATAATGATTGAAAAATACAAACACATGTATTTAGCCTATATACGAAACCTTTCGCGAAATCAAAACAAAAGGATTAGTTGGAAAGAATTGTGAGAATAGTCAGCTGTGCCTATAGCGACAATGTATTATGAAACCAATAAATCGCGAAACTCCTACAAATTTCAACTAGTACTCATTGAAATTTCGTAAGTATCACATAGCTAGTGGAAATGAATAAGGAACTAGCTATGCAGACAGGCGGTATTGGGGTGTGTGATCAGGGCACCCTGGTGACGGAGAAATTTCTGGTGAAGAAGCAACTCCAGTGTTGGGTAGACCGGTATACATGTGCCGGGGTAACACTGAAAATGGGGAAGGCGGCTCAATTCCAGCCGGTGACAGGTACTCCAGCACAAGGCAAGGCTACATAAACGGCGAGAGGACTGAGTAAGATTGCTCAGACTCCAGCAACCTGGAAAGTGGCCATACTGCAGGACACGACAGGCGTCCAAGAGGTTCCTGCAAACCCATTTGCGGCCTTCTCTCCACCACCAACTCCACCACCAACACCAGGGATGGAAACTCTGAACCCGGCCAAACGGGTTAAAAACAACAAACCCTTGCTGGAAATAGGAGTGACCCGCACACACACACGACCAAGAATGGCCTCGTCGGCGCCGAAGCCATACCAGCCACTGCCGATCTAAACAACTATGGCAAATCAGTCTTGAAGGGAGGAGGCACGGCAGTAGCTGGCACAACGAAGGGTGCAGCTACGGAGAAAGGCTGATGAAGATGAACATATAAAAATGATTTTTAATGAAATGAATGAGATTAATGAGAGAGATTGATGAATATGAGATGTTTTTTAATAGTGTATAAAGTATAAATATAAAGGCTGTTTTTAAAAAATTTGTACTTTATTATTATACTTTAAATTTTAATACTTGACCATATTTTATTGATTTCTCTACTTTCATTAGCATTTATTTCGCACTGGTTTTAAAGTATATATTTGTTTGCATTAAAAAATAATAAATACTTGACAAATTTTTTTCTGATTTCACAACTTTCAATACTTTAAATTTGTGAAATTGCCATAACTTCTTTTTAAATATTTTTAGTAATTTATTTTGTTTCAAATAATAGAAACTTATACTTGTCTAGATTTTACATTTTGGAAAGGTTTTTTTGTTATTTAGGACCTAAATAGCCCATATATGTCAAAATTTGCCCTATCTATGGTTTCCTTTCCGACATATAAAGGAAATTAAAAAAACTCCTCAAACTGCCAATTGAAAAACCCCAAGAAATAGAGACGAATAATTTTCTATGTAAAATGAAATTAATTCAGATAAAATAGATTTTTTGTTTCATATGATACTTAAACTTGTAAGGAGACTTAAAATATTAATTTTTACAGGGAATAGTAAGCATACTGACTTTATGCATAAGCTGCATTAACTATATAATATAACGGATAATGACGACCTATTCCGGTAAAATCATATTCTTACTTATCATTTTTTAAAAAGCAAAATAATAGAATAAAAGGACGACATATCTAAAATCAAACTTTAAATAAACTGAATTCCGAATAATAACAACAATTGCTTTGGTATCGATGTAAACCATAACCCATAAGCTGTAACCCATAAGCACCAAATCATGGCGACATTTTCGATATGATATCACTCAATTTTAAAGATTGTGAGAAAGGCGACTTTGCAAATAACTCACGTTTTGTGTGACTTAAGATATCATTTTTAAAAACAAACAAAAACAAAATATTTTTTTATAGATGATATTCCTAAGGCTAAAAGTCTACATACATTTGACAATAATGCTAAACATAATCCGGAAAAACAAAAACCAGGTTGCAATAGAATAATCAGAAAGGTGAAAAGACGTATTAATTCGAAAAGCAAAGATAAGTCAATAAAAAGTACAAACGATAGGCGTACTGCAACTCCTCCTCAACAAAGTAAGAAAGGTTTGTGTTGTAATTTTCAAAATTTACAAATTGATTTCTAACCTTCTGTAAATATATAATAAAAATTTAAAAGGTTAAGCCTGGGTTAAATGTGAAAAAATTATTTTTTTAATATATTTTCTAGATGCTGCTATTGAAGCAAATACGAATTATTATTGCCTTTACTGCAAAAAGTTTAAAACACAGCTTTCTAGGCACATGAAACAAAAACAAAACAAAACGCCTTATGACCCTCTACTTCAATGAAAAATATTTGACGATAGAAAGATGAATCATGACTTATATAAAAAATAGAGGCTATAAAAAATTACAGGATTTAACAGGACAAATTATACCTGTGAGAAAAACACGCGATAAAGCAACAATAATATCAAAACCTTGCCCATATTGTGGTCCCCACTGTGCACGTGATACATTATGGTTACACAAACAGTCATGCTTTGGAAAAATACTAAAATAACATGTATAATTGGTATTCTAAAAGAGTATAACACTGTATGGGCGCGGCCATGCTGAAATTTAAAAGTTTCCTTTGAATATACATGTATCTAGGTGTACCATAACCTATATTTTGACTTTTAAAGTTTCGAAGCGAGCTCCCTGTATTCTACTTATTGTATAAATGTACCCTCAAAGAAACCTTTTAAAGGTAAAAGGCTGGCAAGTATAAGGTCGTTTTCTCCTGTAAGAATTAAAGATTTTTTTAATGCGTAATAATATTTACTATTATTTTTAATCAACTTCCTGTAATCATTCAATAATAATAAGAGAGTTTTGTAAAACATACATACAAATAACTAAAAATTGGTTAAGGACAGCAGAAAATACATATAAAATGAAAAATCGATTTAGTGATTTTCTAATGGTGTTTGCATAATTTGAAGATGACCGTATCCATCATTATCTATGATAGGACGGGACGGCAAGTTTTTCCATAAAAAAAATTGCGTTCTACATGATAGAATTTGTTCCTGTTTTTTTTTTAATGTAGGATCGATTTTTTGTATCAACAGAATTTAAATCTCATATATAATTGTATATAATCGTCCTGAACATAGATTTTTAATGAAATAAGGATAGCAACACATTTTCTGAATTACTAAGTAGAGTTGGTACAGTTGGTTACAATTGAAATTATGAATAATAGCATATTGGCGCTACGTTCTGTGCATGTTTGTGACCGGTCACGCAACGCCCAATTTACCTGAAGTACCACCAAACGTCAGTTAGAATGCGCAGAACGTGGCAGTAGTCGCAATTACTCAAAGTTTTAATTGTACCCGACTGTACATTTTCACAGGTTATCCACCTTCTCACATGCTGCAAATTGGTCGAGTGTTTATATAAATACATATATATTTATAATCCTTCCCAATAAGCACACTTCTGAAAAAAAGAGTTCTTAAAGAACACGCGAATGTCCGCTAAATAGAATATGTAAAGAATAAAAAAAGTATTAACAAACTATTTTTTTAGAATTCAAATTTATTTTAAGAAAAATTTTTTTTTGAGTATACAAAAAGAAATTAAAAAGATTGTAAAAAGAATCCTTAAGGAAAGCCATTGGAAAAATTGAAATACTTATATTACCGAATAAGAATAAAGTAAGTATTCTTATTCAACTAACAAATAGCGAATTTTAAATCTGTCTTTGTATTTAATAAGTAATTGAAAAGAATGATAATAGCATTATTTGGAAAAAAATTTTTAAGAATATTAGTAATATAATAATACTTTTAGTAAAAAATAAGAATAAAGTAAGTATTCTTATTCAACTAACAATTAGCGAATTTTTAATCTGTTTTTGTATTTAATAAGTAATTGAAAAGAATGATAATAGCATTCTTTGGAAAAAAATTATTAAGAATATTCGTAAAACTTCAATACATTTAGTAATAAATAAAAGTAAAGTAAGTATTCTTTTTCAACTAACAATTTGCGAACTTTTAATCTGTTTTTGTACTTAATAAGTAATTGAAAAGGATTATAATAGCATTCTTTGGAAAAAAATTATTAAGAATATTCGTAAAACTTCAGTACATTTAGTAATAAAAAAGAATAAAGAAAGTATTCTTGTCGTAATCTAAATTTTTGGAGGCGGTACTGTTTTAATGTTGAAAAAGTAATTTTAAAGAACTTAAATGGCATTCTTTGGGAGAAAGTATTAAGTATATTCGTAATAATTTAATACATATAGTAATAAATAAGTATAAACAAAGTGGAGGTGGTATTGTTATAGTATTCAACGAGTAATTTGAAACAACACTTACAATAATAAATAATAGCAAAACAAGTATTAAAATATTTATTTATTATTAAAAAAGTACATTGCGAGGTACTGTAAATAAAAGTGATATTTTCCTATCAATTTATTTTTCTATCTATTTATGGTGGCGTCAGCTTGCTACTTCAGCTGCGCGACCATCAACAGACTGGTCATGCTGCGCATGCGCGTTCCGAAATGAGATGCAATAAGGGCATCTTCATTATGAAATACACCTGTTGCGTCATTAATAGATTATTTCGGAACACATGGCTATCTCCATTGTGCATGTGCGACGGCCGATGGTACAATTCCACTCGCAATTCCATGCTACATAAGTATACGAAAAAACGAAATCTGCAAGATATTATATCGGTAAGTACCTAACATAATAAAGGTATACTTATGTTTATGCACAAAGTAATTTAAATATAACTTTAAATTCCATAAATTTCAACGTTCCAGATACGATTGCGGCGGATTCGATTGTGCACAACTGCACGTGGCCTTCAAAGCGTTTCATGCGCTTCAGCCCCTTTTCGAGTCGTCGCCCCATGCTGCTTGGAGTTAAGAAGTTTAGTCATACTTATTGTTATCTTTTCATATGTATACTTCTTATATATTGTGTATTTTTATACAGAATATATAAGAAGTATATATTTATATATACTTATAAATTGTAACGTGGCAAAATATCACCACGTCACAGCGAGCGCAGAGCGGTCAGGGTAGAGCGTCTCAAGGTCGTGTGTATGTGATCGAGTGCATGGATTAACGACGTTCGCTTCTTTCGAGCAATGACGTGAGGAGAATAGAGATGACAACGAGAGGATGAAAACACGGAGGACTTCTTCACTCCTCATTCCAAGATGAGAGGAGAAGGAAATGAGCTCCGGCGCTGCAGTAACAGAGACAGATTCACCCAGGGCGCTCTAGTCCGCTCATCGTAAGTTATCGGACGCAGATGAGGCGGGTGGGGTCTACCTACGCTGGCGCCTTCTGCAGCACGGCTACGCGTGATGGTTGTTCTCCCGCGTGAGCGTTGGAAGTAAAAAGGTAGCTTTGGCGCCCTTTATAACAGACGAGCTCCCGAATCAAAGGCCTAGACAGAAGGATTCGCTGACAGTTATATTGTACTTCGTAATTCGTGCAAAGCCTTGGTAGTGCACGAATTACCTGTGTGAATGCTGGCTGTCTACTCGCGGTGAGCATTTGAATTTCGCGGCTATCGATCTTCTCCAGCATCGATTGTAATTGAGAAGTCGAGCGCGCATGCTTAGCGATCGACGACACGCGAGGCGAGCGAGCCTGTTGCGGCGCGAGAGCGCGGGCCGTCGGCCCACATGAACCGGAGGGCGAGGCAAGTGACGAGAGCGCGAGCCGGCACTCTCCTGCCCCGGCTGTTCCAGCTCGGAAATCTTTGCAGCTAGCTCCCGAGGGGTTCCTTTGTGTTAACTTCTTTGTGCAACTCGTGCTTTTGTGGGTCTCCTGGTTATCTGAGGATCACGAGGTCTTGGTCGCCTGGACTAGAGGAAAAGGTCAGTGAGTCGTTCCTTTATTAGACTAAGTTTCCTCGCGGGTGCTACTGCGCAGTTCCACGCGTGACTTCGGGTGTGTGAAGTCCTTTGTCTCGTGGACGCGAAAGATCAGCGAGCGCGGCTACCTCAGTTACCTTGGATGTCTTTTCGTAATTAAGTTCGGTTATTTCGTAGAGCGAATCAGTGCCTGATCGTGTATACCTCGGGCTACCTTCTACGCGGATATCTCCGACGAAAGGCTATCTCGTCGTCCCGGCGTGAACGCGTGGCTACCTGGCCCTCTGATATCTCGGGTGGAAGGTTATCTCATAGTAAGTCCGCGGACAACGGGCTATCTGCGTAGTACGGGAACTCGCGGCTATCTATTGTGACGTTAGTGCGAATCGGTAGTGAGTTGCGGTTATACGCGGTAGTGCGTCTCGGGAATACGTCGGCGAGGACAAGGGGGGCCTCGCTCGACGTCGCGTTATTAGGATAAGGCGCGAGGGGTGTCGTAAGCCGTCGGACGCGGACAGGCCCTCGGCCAAACGTAGATTACACTGGCGTGATCGAACTAAGTGTGGGCGATCACGTTCATAGGTTTAAGGCGTGCGAGAAGAGTCAACGGACATTAAAAGTGTGTGGCCAGTGGGCAGTCTGAAAGTTACCTTGAGACGCGCGAGAGTCGGGTTGTCTTATCAGTGGATATCTTGGCGGTTTAGGAATTAAGTAGCGATTTTATTAGCGAGCGGTATTCAGATTGGTGACGTAGAGGACAATTGTTGGTACGCGTCGAATTCTCTTGCGTGGATCGTGAACGGATATCTTGCGGCTACCTTTTATTTGTGTAAATAATATTATATCTGAGTTGAATAAAGAGTGCACTGAAATAAAGATAACCTAGAGGTGTTTCTATCCGAACCGCCCTCTCTCCTTTACCGTGTTGCGGGGCTGAGCTAGCCAGCTGGGCAAATCCGCCTAACTCCCCGGGTTCGGTAAAAGAGTCGCGAGACTCTGACACTTAAAGGTAAGTAAGGTGAACCCGAGGAGAAGGGCCGATATCATAACGTTGGTAATCGAGCAAAAACCAACGTTATAAAATACATACTTACTTTATAAATATATTTATTTGAATTGACTTGAAAATTACTATGATATTTATATGAGCGATGAGACAAGTTAATTTATTTTATTTTTAATTTTTCTGAAAGCACAACCTATGCTTTCCTTATGGGAAATTGGCGTCGTTTCAGCATTTAGCAGGGAACGAGTACCTTCTGCTCACAAAATGAACAATATAAGTGGTTAATCCTTTGGCAGATCAGGATTGACCACTTATATTGTTCATTTTGTGAGCAGAAGGTACTCGTTCCCTGCTAAATGCTGAAACGACGCCAATTTCCCATAAGGAAAGCATAGGTTGTGCTTTCAGAAAAATTAAAAATAAAATAAATTAACTTGTCTCATCACACATAAATATCACAGCAATTTTCAAGTCAATTCAGTCATGCACTTGACAGTTATCATTCTTTCAACCATGAAAAACCTTAGGATCGTATCGAGTTGGGACCTTGGTGGGGTGCTAAATTTTTTAGATCGTTTTGTTTCAATGAAAGATGACTATAAATTATAATGTAATTTTCCACTAGTATCGAATAATGTACTATTTTGCACATTTGAACGAGGTGTCCAAAGTCGAAGCTGAAATTATTAATTGTTATATTAATTTTTTCCTTCCCTGCCGGAAAATAGACCATATCATCTGTCCTCAAAACTAACTCCTGTCCAGAGTTTTCAAACGGAATCTATTTTGATATCTTGGCATAGTCTGCGCAGATTCTGTTTGTTAGGGTAATTGATTTTTGAGCTGTTTGTTTTGGTAGATCTGTATTTTTTTATGTAAAGAGCAATGTCATCTGCGAAATGGGAAACTATTATGCTTTTGGGGAGATATTTTGTTATTTTGCGGATATGTGTGTTGTATAGGAGTGGACTGAGGACTCCGCCTTGAGTTACGCCCTTGTGTACGACTCTGCGTGTGTTTTCGGAATTTTGGATGAAGATTTTCTTCTCAAAGGTTATAAATTCGAACAATTTTACAATGTTAATAGGGCAGTCGATTTGTGCGAGCTCTTGTAATAGAATATTTCAATCGCGACGTTATCGAACGCTCCGCTTACATCTAAGAAAGCTGCATGTAAATCTTTGTTTGTACTTCAATGCATCTTCGATATGTAGAGTGAGATTTGCAAGATTGTCGATTGTGTTTTGGCCTTTTGAGAAACCAGATTCGCTTTTGAGGATTATATCTTTTGGTTCAATCCAGATTTCTAATCTGTTTTTTTATTATAGTTTCGACAATGTTACACGGGTAGGAAGTGAGTGCAATTGGTCTTACGCCCACTCCGTCTGACTTATTAATAAAGTGTATAAATGAATTTTGCTATGGAGGCGGGTAACTATTGGTGGCGAACATCTCGTTAAATATGTCTAAGAGTAGTAATTTGTAATTTATCGGTTGTTATTTTTATGCATTTATAGTCCATTCCGTCAAAGCCCGAGCTGAATTGCGTTTTTTCACTATCTAGGGCCATATTGAGTTCTTTAAAGCTAAAGGCACTATTGAGAAATTCATTTTCTTCGCTGTGAGGAAGCCAATCTGGATTCGAGCTTGCCCAAGATGGGCTCATTTTGTTAAGCGCTATTTTGATTTGGTCTTTGGACTGGTGGTTTGCAGAAGTATGAGAAGGCGTTATATTTTTGTCCATTAGTTTTTCAGAATTTTGCTGACGTCCCATACAGGTTAGTGAGGAAATCAATGTTACTAGCAAATTCCACGACATATTCTGTTTTTTTTAAAACATTTTTTTTCACTAAAAATGTTCCCTACGCATAGCTTAATTTGAGATTAATATCAATTTAAGCTTAAAATTTATGTTTTAAGTAAATAAATAAAAGTTATAGTTAATAAGTTATTAATTAATACAAAACTTTGTTTATTTACTTAAAATATAAATTTTAAGCTTCTTATATTGTGACGTGGTGAAATTTCAACACGTAAAAAAAAACAAATATATATATATATATCTATCTATATATATATATATATATTTACACACACATACAACGATAATTGAGTAGGAGGGGGAGCGCCGTTGACGCCCAAAATGGACCCGAGTGCTCAAATCGTGCGAGTCTTAAAAGTTGTTAGCCCCTTGTTGTGTATCGGGCTTTTTATAATTATAGTGTATTGAAGGGCTTTGATATATATACACATTGAATGTAACCTACTTTTCCGGGATTGTTGTTTTCCGGGAGTGAAAAAACCTGAATTTTCTTTAAATAATAACCATTCCTACCTATCCCCGCACTGGGGAGTAGCCGACTATGGGGTGTGTTAGTGTCCCTGAGGGGGTGTTGGGAGGTTATCCCTGGGGGGGGGGGGTGTCTTGGGGGGTTATGCCGGGATCCCGGAAAGATAGCTTTCATCTATTTTTTTCCGGTTAGTCCCGGAATCTTGCGAAAATCCCAGAAAAGTGGGTTATATAATAAAATAAGAAATCACCCGGAAATAAGTGTTACATCTATGTATGTATGTTTGTGTAGATATATATTATAGATTGTTGCGTAAAAGAGCCCTTCGATACACTAATTATGGAAAGCCCGGTACACAACAAGGGGCGAATAACTTGTATGATTTGAGCACTCGGATCCATTTTGGGCGCCAACGGCCCTCCCCCTCCCGCTCAATTATCATCGCTACAAAAAGTCAACTTTCGCCCCGAGTTGTGTAATAACTATTATAGCACAGCCTTGCTAAATCCACAATTACGATAAGTCGTGAAATAAGCAGCCGCTTGCTTTACCACGAAGTTAGCGCACGATCGCAGCGAGTATGAATTTTAATGTTAAATAATCGACTTTTTTTAGTTCACAAATAAGCACGATAAGTGTCTTTGGTCACACTGTGCTGTAAAGATTAATATGTGAAATAGTAAATTTTAAAACTGACATAGGTAAGCTCGCTAAGAATAGGTAGGCTCGCTTTCATGCATCTAGGACCGTCTTGCTGATTTCCAAGCTGTCAGTATACACAGAGTAGCCGAGCTGTATAAACGGAAAACACTTTGCACGTTCGGTGGCGCTGCCGAGCACGCTAAAACTAGCTGCTTATGGCATGCAGTAGCGCGCTGTCGAGCACGACATGGTGGAGTGGGGAACACCGTCATTGTCTCTACCGAGCGTAGATATAAGAGAATAGACCGCGGGAGTGGTGGAGGCAGCCTGTAGAGCTCCGCGAAGTACGAAAATATTTTGCAAATATTAGTTTTGTGAACTTTGTCGATCTCACCGAGGTAAACTTTGTAGGAAAAAGGTGAAAAAAGACTTACACCATTTTTTCCTTTCTCAACGTTTGGGTGAACATTGTCACCCTCTTCAGGAAAATGTAAAAGACGCACAACAATGAGTCAATCGAATGTTCTCTTCCCCGGCCCGTCGTGGCGGGGGAAGGAGGAGCGGGAAGCGACAATACCATGTTTTGATTCCGGCTTGCTCACCTACTGTATCGATAATCATAAAAATCATATCGATAAAAAATTATTATAATCATAAAAATCATATCGATAAAAAATTATTGTTACAGTAGGTGAGGAAGCCGGAATCAAAACATCGTATTGTCGCTTCCCGCTCCTCCTCGCCACGTCGGGCCGGGGAAGAGAACATTAGATAGACTCATTGTTGTTCGTCTTTTACATTTTCCTGAAGAGGGTGACAATGTTCGCCCAAACGTTGAAAAAGGAAAAAATGGTGTAAGTTTCTTTTCACCTTTTTCCTACAAAGTTTACCTCGGAGAGATCGACAAAGTTTACAAAACTACTTACTAAAACACCGAGGGATAAAGCTATTTGAGTACAGAGTATTACACTTATTCACATATACATTTTGCAAATATCTTAATAAAAAAAATATAATTGTCGCTTTCTCACTGTATATTCGATATTAACATTTCGATATTAACAACAAACGTAAATAACTGTGTTATATCACAATTCTTACTATATCCATTTAATTTTCGTTCTTTTCTGTGCTAATTTTGACCGTTCCAGTTCCCCGGTTCTACTTTCCAAGACGTTTCCGCGGTCATAACATGCGTTGATTTAATTTTTCCTTAAGCTGTATATTTTCGTGTTCGGTAGACTTCAATTTAAGCTTCGTTTCTTGAAGCATTGCTTTAGTTTTGTGAAAGATTATTGTGAGGTTATGCACCTTGCATTTGTTGGTATCTAGTACACACTTTTTCTGTAGTATCAATAAGTCTTTTACCGAGTTGATCCAATTATTTTTTTAAACCCTCAATAACTTTATTCCATAACTTTTTTAATAATACAGCTGTTTCTACACTATGTCAGTCAAACCTTCATTCTCTTCAAATTTAACAATTACGTTTGCCCGCGCAAACGTCTTGAAAAGTAGAACCGGGGAATCGGAACGGTCAAAATTAGCACAGAAAAGTTCGAAAAATAAATTAATTGTTTCTTAAATAAATAATAAGAATTGTATTATAACACAGTTATATTTACGTTACCGGCAATTAAATTGGGAACGATTGGTCTCTCTTTGAAATGTTAATATCGAATATTAAGTGAGAAAGCGACAATTTTATGATATTTTAGTTTTTGATTTTTTACCCAAAAACGGAGGCTTCCGCAATTTTTTAATGTGCTGTTCCTAACGTTGTTAATGATTCCGCAATTAATGGTATTTTTTTATTAAGAATTTTGCAAATTATTTTCGTACTTCACGGAGCTAGCCTGTAGTTGACTGCAATAGAAACTTAGAGAGAGACAGAACGTTTAGCTCTGCGTTTAGTGCGCCGCTATCCTTGTCTAATCGCGCAAGCGCTCGTTGACCTGAAGACCAGCATAGTTGTTAATTTTCGAACATTTATGTTGTACATTAACTGCATTTAATTTTAATTATATTCAGTTCAAAATTGAATTTGCTAGATAATCTCAATGTTGAATACTATTCTTTTAATTATGTAAACATGAAGAAATGAAATATTTTTTACAGCTGCAATAGCCTCCTACTATTTATCCTATACAGAAGGGAACTTCAACATTGTGCTTAAGCGATTTTTTAACACTGCTAAAAGCAGGTTACAAACAAGTATTCTTGACGAACAAGAGCAGGAAGACTAGACTATAATCTAATACCAAAAATCGTAAATTATTTGTTCAGTTTATTTAAAGGTAGTTTATTTAATCCAAAATCCGAGGAAGCAGGCAACTGCTAGTGCTCCGGTGATTATGGCTACCAGCAATTTTGATATCCGATTGGATATGATAACAGTATTTTGTATTATTATTTACATTTCTGCGACCGGATATGCGCAACTGCTACTGATGCAGCAAAGTTTTGTAAACTTATGTATATGCCTTATAATGCCAATTATTAGTAAATAATCAACAGTTGTTTAATTTTGTAAAGTCAGAAGGTAATTAAACTACGATAAATAACGCATAAGCTTTCAATTAATTAATTTATAGCCGTGCCACTCGAAAGGAATCCTTTTTTATAGCTCATGTGAATTGATTAGACTGCAGGTCTTTTAAATGAATTCATTTTACTAGCACTAATACATTCAAACACAGAAGAGGTTTCGTAATAAAGATGTCGGAATATAAATTACTGATCAGCAAAATTCTTTTTGATAGCATTTATTAATGATGTACAGAGTACGGGTTTTGTAAAAGAACTCTATTTGACAGCATATGGTACTAAAGCAGAGTACGGGATAAGTAAAAGAGTTCATTTTGATAGCATTTATTAATGATGTACAGAGTACGGGTTTTGTAAAAGAACTCTATTTGACAGCATATGGAACTCTAAAGCAGAGTACGGGATTAGTAAAAGACTTCTTTTTGATAGCATTTATTAATGATGCACAGAGTACGGATTCCCAAAAAGAATTCTTTTTGATAGCAAATATTACACATAAAGAGAGAGCAGGTTTTGTAAAAGAACTCTTTTATTGTATTTTTTCATCTTCAATAGTATTACTTTAAAATTACACACTAATTTAGATTATGTAAAATATTTTATTAAGAATTCTTTTAACACACTTTATAAACTTTTCCAAGCGGACATTCGCGTAATCTTAGAGAATTCGTCTAGAACTCTTTTTAAATTCTTTCAAAAAATTAGAATTTAAATAGAGTTCTTTTACAATTCTTATAGAACCCTCACTGCTTATTGGGTTCCCCCCTTTTAACGCTTATTTATTTATTTCAAATCGATTGCTTTTTATAAAAGAACTTGCCAATTTATTTATTGATATCATAACTTTCATTTGTTATAATTAAAATTGAAATTTATGTAAAATCGAAGGTATAGGAGAAGTAACACAAAAAAATGGTAGTCTGTCCAACAGACCCTTAACGTAAAAATGTTTACGCGTTCATATTTTCATGGATAGATGAATGTTTCGGAATATTCAGCTTTATGTATAAGCATCGCGTTCTTTCAGTGTTTGCGATTCACTCATTTATGAGGTAAAGGAGACAAACGCCCTAACATAATTATTTGTTGAATTGATTATAAATACATTTTTAATCATTGCATTATAAACACTTTTGATTGTTCTATAACTCTATCGCTCGATCTCATAATTAGTGTAAAATGTAATAAATACCGAGTGACCCAAAGAGATGATTAAATTCATTTATTCGTTATAAACAGATTTCTTATCGACCTTTAGCAAATAAAAAATGTTGAATATTTGAGAATTTTAAAATATGCGTTGTAGCGGGGAAAATCCTTATTTATAAATTAGCTTAATATTTCAATTGTATCTACGTGCTCTTTTGCTCAGCGTGAGGATTATGTAATAAAATCGAGTTTCGCGCATCCGAAGATGCCTTGATGTCAAGGAGTACGGCAGTTGCACCTGGTGCAATAAAATGGTCATCTCGCCCGCTCCTTGCCGCCGTCGGCATGAAATAGATGCACCTTTAATGCCTGTTTACTGGCAAGTTATGAGATTCATTTCTACTAGAGATGCAGTGTCATTTTTTAATGTGATTAATGATGTAATTTTGTTACGCATAAATTTCAAATGATATATCACATAAAATAATGTCACAATTTTTCGGACATCATACAATTATGCAAAAATGCTTAAACTTCAAAAAATTTTATTTCCAGATAATAGAATCACATAATAATCCGTTCGAATTTTATACGTCGCAAATGGACATAACTAATTACGTAATAAATTCATGTACAAAATTATGCCATTTTGATAAATCGAAAAACTAGGTAAATATTTTCACCAGGTATTGCTAAACATTAGAAACAAGTTTTCAAATTGTTATATTAAAAGATTA
The DNA here is from genome assembly GCA_018906965.1 of Philotrypesis tridentata. Lineage (NCBI taxonomy): Eukaryota > Metazoa > Arthropoda > Insecta > Hymenoptera > Pteromalidae > Philotrypesis > Philotrypesis tridentata. The sequence continues at coordinate 55,729 of JACCIB010000839.1, forward strand.
ATTAATTATAATTAGTTTAAAAAATAATTATGTTATATGCGTAAAGATATTTGCTCTAAGGGTCTATTGGACAGACTACCATTTCCTTTGGGTCAATTCTCTATAATATACCCATATTATAAATTTCAATTTGAATTTTAACAAAAGAAAGTTGTAATATCAATAAATAAATTGGCAAGTTTCTTTATAAAAAGCAATAGTTTTGAAAAAAATAAATGAGCGTTTAAATGGGGGAAGGAATATCAATGTATATGTATATATGTATATAAAATAATACATATAGTACAAAAATATAAGTTTATTCATGTTATCATTTTCATAAAAAATGATGTTCTTAAATAATTTTATGACATGATAAAGGTGCTAATAATAGGTGGTAATATCATGTGTTTGTCCGAATTTATAATGTAATATAACAAGATTGTTTCGCTTCATGAAAAATCAGAATTATAAAATTAATTAATTTTTATTATTTCCTTTTTCTGTTGTCACTTGTGGAAGCACCAAGCGGATGTATACTACATTCTAGTTAGTGATACAGTAAATGTGTTGTTATTCTTATTCCATCAAAATGTATAACGTATTTTCAGGACGATTATTTATAATTAAATATGAGATTTAAATAATCTGTTATTAACTTATTAGGTATCATCCTCTTCATTAAAATAAATAATAATTTTCCATACAACAAATCTATCTCACATGTTTAAAAAATCAGGAACAATTTCTATCATGTAGAACACAATTTTTTTTATGGAAAAACTTGCGTGAAGCTCTTATATATACAAAAAATAACGCTTTTTTACTTTTGCAGTTACCGACTAATTCTTCAAATGGGAGCTCTTTATGCTTAATTTTAAATGCATTTTTAACTTAAGTGTCTTGTAATGAGCTTATCTCAGTCAGATAAGTCTCAATAGATCCAAATTTTTTATTGTTAGTTCCACTTATGTTGAAAAATTGGGCTTGATTCCGTATATTCAAAAAATATATGGGCATTTCTTAGATTTTCGAAAAACAGTTTTTTATCCACAGCTCAAATTCTAGGCATTTTACACAAAAAGGTTAAATAGAAATGATGTGGATCTCAAAAAAATACAACTTTTTTCTCTTGACATCAACAGTTGAAAAGGCTTAGAATTCATGTTAACAAGCTAAAATCAAATTTTAATACGATGCGACGCAGCAATAAATATTGCTGCGTCGTGATTATTTAACGCAGCCAGCTGACTTACTCTTTGCGAACTGACAGACCATGGAGCGGAGCCAGCGCTCGGTGGCGCTCGCAGGAGTTGCCTCTAACCGACCACGTGCGGAGCGCAGGATGTGAGATTCCGAGTCACACCTGCGCAGCGCGTCGGCGCTCGGGAGGGGGCACGGCAGGAAGTGAGACGGCGGCCGCGCGCCCGCGGTTACATGCACGCCGTTGTGTGTAGAGGGGAGAGCGCGTATATGTGTGCGAGAGAGAGAGGGAGTTGGCGCGCGCGATAGATAGAGAGGGAATTGGCGCGTGAGCGAGAGTGGGAGTCGAGCGTGCGTTGGAGTGAGAGAGAGAGAGAGAGAGAGAGAGAGAGAGAGAGAGAGCTAGAGCGTGCGCTTGAGAGAGAGAGATAGAGATAGCGGCGCGAAGTTGACTGCGTTCGGGGCATTCAGAGAGACTGAGAATGCATGGTTTAGACGCGTTATGGTAAAGTTGACTCTATGTCAACCCTTGGATATCATTAAGTCAAATAGAGGCATTATGGGATTGGGATGATTGTGGTTTTTCAAACGTCGCGCGCCTGGCTAGTTATCCGTAGACGGAGCCACCTCCCGGCTATTCTTATGGATTGATTGATAAAAGTCAATAAAGGGGGCACGTAATTTGCATATCGATATTTGCTATAGAGGGCGATGATTGATTAATCGGCCAATGGGAAAATTAGAAATAGAAAAAGAGGGCGCTGGGAAATTCACGGATAGATGATGAATTATTGGTGGTATTTAAATAGGCCAATTGTGGATTTCGGGGATTTCCAGGACCAATGGGAATTTGCCAGCCAGGACGACGCTCCCGAGAAGAAGGAAGCGAGGTGGGAAAATCGCGGCTTCTTCCTCGAGCGGAGCGTCGTCCTCGGCCACTCTGTTCCGGAATCTCCCAGTATCCAGTTCTCTTTGGTTTTTTTTTCATTGTTTTTGGAGTATTTCCTGGAAGCCGTGCGCAGTTCGACGCCTTGCATTTTTCGAAGCCTGGTGTTCCGTTGATGGGATTGTTGGATTTTTGGAGGAAATTTGGGTATTTACGAAACGTATTGGTGAGACAATTAAGTATATTTTGAATATTGTATATGTTGTGGTCAGGGAATTTATATGGTGGCTCGCGATAGAGGGTTCATTTCCAGGTTCGAGATTTCCGGGTTTTGTTTAGCAAACGGCCGAATCCGGAGTTTCCTTTATTTGAAATTAGAGTTTTCCGTAGAGGATTTTCGCGGCCCTTTTCAGTGTTCCTGACCAGGTGTGGATTTAGTTATTTGGCCGTTGGCCCATGTGGAATATTTAAATTCATGATTTGTTGCCAAGATCAAATGTAAAGAGGGGGTTTCCAGAATATATTTCTGAGTTATATTGAATGTACTTATTCTGTTATTATTTATTCATAATCCCTATTGCTACCATTTTTCCCGCGCGTTTTCCGCTTTTCAGGATCCTGGACCCGAGAGTAAGAGGCAGCCGGTCATCAAGAAATATTTTGTACACTAACTGGAATGCTCGGGCGGGCGAGGCAAATTTCATGTTACAACGAAAATAATTCGATTGTGGTAATCAAACTTTTCAGTTGTACGTTTTACATAAAAATATTAAACATAAAAGTTGTAGATATTTTAAAAGTACAATTTTTTACCGGAATAATGATACGTTTAGAATGATTTAACGCATTGTAAATCTAAGAAAACTGACTATTTAACGAAAAATTTCAGTTGGCCGCGATTATCTCTGCAAAATTAGTTCCAATCGATCCTAATTTTTTTTATAAACTCTTCCTATGTTAATATCACGACAGAATAAATTTAGACTCGACCCCATGAATACAAAAAATATGCCGTTATTTATTAGATTTTCGAAAAACAGTCTTCTGGCCATAACTTAAATTCTAAGTATTTTACACACAAAAGTTGAATAGAAATGTTGTAGATCTTTAAAAAATACTATTTTTTCCAAGCATCTTTTATCGATACATCAGATCAAGCCGAAATTTATTCAGTGAATGAATTTATTAAGCAATTTCATTAAAAATAAACATAAACCTGCTCACCATAATTTCGCTAATTTCGCAATACAATAATATACTATTCATATTGTACTATAGATTTTATGCAGGTTTGCCTTTCAAACCTGTATAAAATCTTGAAGGTAAAAGATAGGCCAGTGTAATGTTGTTTCTTCATTTAAATTGTAGAATACTCATACTCTCCACATGTAGCCACATTTTAAGTGTTTATTCTATCATCTAAATTAAAGGTTTTCAAATTCTCCATAGCCCTTCTAACCCCTTGACAATACTTTATATGCTTATATACTCTGACGGAGATCTCGTCAATAGTTGCTCGCCTGGACACCACCCAGTTAAGATAATACAATCTTACACTCGGTGGTGTTTACAGAAAAAGTACGAGCAGACAGCTGATAGAGCCAGGTGAAGGCAACGCAACGCGGCGGGAGACACGCCACCGAGAAGCAGCAGCATGAGGCGAGAGCGGGAGAGAGGGAAGTACGGCGCAGCGCAAGAGCAACGAGAGTGAGAGAGAGAGGAATATGCGAAGCACGCGAGCCACGAGGCGAACGCGCGCGAGCGACCGCCGCCATGTTGGCGAGCTAGCGGCAGACAGAGAGTGTGCGTTTATAGACAGACAAGAGAGAGTGAAGGCAAGGTGCCGCACAGTGTGATATTAGGAAACAGTGGAGGGCTACGGCTTGATCCACAGCGCGCGTGCGAGCGGCAAACGACTAATGTATGCGTGCCGAAATGCGAAGATTACGTAAAAATTTATAAATATTGTATGTAGAGCCAGACAAGCGTGCAAGAGAGCTTCGAATTTCGCGCGCGTCTCGAAGAATCGAAAAACAGGGCGCGAGTGTGTAAATGTGCTATATGGTGCAGAAGCGTGTAATTTTGTGATAGGCGCAAGAGAGAGATCTAGCGGAAAGGTGTGACTGCAAGTGAGATAAAGATAGACGCCGCGAACCAGCGTAGTTGCCGAGCGCCGCGAGCCATTTCAGCATGCCTGGAGTATCCGCTCAGTATCCATCGAGCTACCAGAGAGTATGTATCGAGCAACGAGAGCGTATCCACGAGACTTCTAAAAAGCATTCAGAGCGACCAGAGAGAGCATTTCCCCCCGTGTGTTTCCGAGCCAGATTATAAGTTTCTTTCGCGTGCGCTTCAACAGCGAACGAGACATCGTCAGCACGCGAGGACGAGCAGTTATAGAGTAAAGACAGGTAGGCAGTATTTTCTCGTGATACATCTCCGCCGTGAGTTTCTAGCTTTATAGCCAGCCCGCGTTAGCGACAGGGAGCTCGCCCGAGGACGAGCACGCATCCTCGAATAGAGACAAATCATTCTTTTTTGAAATAAATTAGGGAGTATTGATTTTAAAGATAATGAATTTATCGCTCGACTATAATTCTATTAATAAGAATTTATCTATCACTTCGAGCCAAAGAAATTAAAATTACAAAGGTTAAATTTACTGATTTTGAAAAAAACTTAACATTAGTGCGTTTCGCCCCAGACTACTCGTTAGGCTCATCAGTAAGATGACGAGTAGTCCTATCTTAGATGCAACATGATATATCAGAATGGGTGTTACTTATGGAAAAAAGATGGAAATTAAGCTGATGGGACATAAAAATTGTGATCCACCTAGCGGAACAAAAAAGAACATTATGAAAAAGACTCTAAATATATTTATATCCACAAGTATCTATGCAGAGTAAGGAAATGGGTTACCCATTCTCATACTTACTCCCTACACTGACTTGGTGGAAAAAGAAATTATAAAAGGACTTTCAGTGACATAAGTCCGTTTGACTTTAAAGATAATGAATTTATACGGAGTATTGATATTACGTTGAGCGTTCATTTATTTTGCGTATTTCCTTCCCTATACATCTCGCCTGCGACCCAGAGCACGAGGAGTTCTCCAGTCGGCAGTCCATTATTAATAAAATACGAGCTCGTGATAAACCTGTATAGGTGTCATTACGTGGTGCCGAGCCTTATCCACGGATGGTAAATGCACCACGTCACAGTACATATCAACTTGGAAAATCTAAAACTCTTTAATAAAATATGTATGCAGGTAAACAGCTTCGTATCAAGGGTCTATTGAACTGACAACCATTTTATTAGTATCACTTTACGAAAATTCCAATTTTAATTTTCAAAAAAGAGAGTTGTGATATCTATAAATAAATTAGCAAGTTTCTTTTATAAAAAACCAATCGTGTTGAAATAAATAAATAAATGAGTGTTTAAATAAGAAAAATAATATGTAGAATAAATATTAATTAATATACTATACCGATAGCTTTTTGCAGGAAGAAGTTGTAAGGGCTTCGATGTGTAGTCTTTCGAATAAATTGTTATTATTATCCCTGCAAGGCGGTATCATTGAAGAATCAACGTAAAATAGTACTAATGTAGTTTATAATATTAAATGCAGGCACCATCAAATAAACCTTTCAATAACATGATGCAGTGAGACCGTGTTGAAATTTTTTTATGGAAAAACTTGCCGTCCCGTCCGATCATCGATAATCGATGAATTACTAAATGTCATTGTAATCAACAATATACTATTAAATATCAAAATATAAGTCAACTTACCTTTCTATTATCCTATATAAATTTACAACTTTAAATACATAAACTGTGAGAATAATGGCCTCAATTGATAATTGGAATTTTTTAATTAAGTTTAGAACTAAAACTAAACCTGTGAACTCTGAATATTTTTCAACTTGATTGAAACTATATTTGATTTCATATATTCATATATTTCATATATATATTTGATAATTCTGCTTAGATTTATTTCTCTTCTTCAATACTGCTTGTTTAAGAACTCTGCTATGCCAGTTTTTCTAATATAGATATAGTACAGAAAGAACGCGCTCACCGATCCGTCCCGATCCGTCCTTTTGAAATGGCGGGTTGTTAGGTGCGTTTGCGTTCGACTCGAATTGTCTTCATGTATTATTTTCAACCTGATAATTCTGCTTAGATTTATTGCTCTTATTCGATAATTATTGTTTCAGAACTCCGCTATGCCAGTTTTTCTAATATAGATCTAGTACACAGAAAACGCGCTCACCGATCCGTCCCGATCCGTCCTTTTGAAATGGCGGGTTGTTATGTGCGTATGCGTGCGACTCCATTTGCCTTCATGCATTATTTCCAACCTGATAATTCTGCTTAGATTTATTTCTCTTATTCAATACTGCTTGTTAAAGAACTCCGCTATGCCAGTTTTCTAATATAGATATAGTACACAGAAAACGCGCTCACCGATCCGTCCCGATCCGTCCTTTTGAAATGGCGGGTTGTTAGGTGCGTTTGCGTTCGACTCGAATTGTCTTCATGTACTATTTTCAACCTGATAATTCTGCTTAGATTTATTGCTCGTATTCGATAATTATTGTTTCAGAACTCCGCTATGCCAGTTTTTCTAATACAGATCTAGTACACAGAGAACGTGCTCACCGATCCGTCCCGATCCGCGTCCTTTTGAAATGACGGTTTGTTGGAATCGTATGCGTTCGACTCGAATTGTCATGTATTATTTCCAACCTAAAAATTCTGCTTAGATTTAGTGTTCGTATTCGATATAGTACATTACGATACAAGCGCGCAAAGTAGGTCGTTCCCGGAATGACCTACGAGCGCACGTGTATGGTATACTAGTTTTCCTACTAAGTGCGCAAAGCTTGAGATCTCTGCAATTATAAAAGGATGGTTAGGAAAGGCGGCAAGGAAGGAAAGGGGAGAGAAACCGGGGGGGGGGGGGCTCGGGGGGGGGGGGGCGGAGAAAAAATATATTGAAAAATCATTAAAATATATTATTAGAAATATATCAAGGTTTTAGAGTTCTTTTTATTGATATTAATGTGAATATTTAAGTTGCAATTGACAAAATGAAAAGGCATATTTTTTAATGTTTCTAATTCGTGTGTATAATTTAAATTACATACGAATTGGAAAAATTAAAAAATATGCCTTTTCATTTTGTCAATAGCAAAGTAAATATTCACATTAATATAAATAAAAATTAAATCTAAAACCTTGATATATTTCTAATAGTATATTTTAATGATTTTTCAATAGAATACCCAAATAATATTCAAATTTTGACAGGCTTAAGGGGTTATGACAGTGTTAAAACCTGAAAAAAAAGAAAAATTGTTAGTGTTGAAAAAAATTAATAGATATATAGGTGCTCTAAAAACTATATTTTTGCTTTCAAATACAAGTATTATACATCACTTTTATGCATAAATAATATGCATAAAGTGAGTGTAACATTTAAAAACAATTAAAGGTATTTGCTTACCAAAAATCATGATTTTCATCACTTTTATTTACTTGCCGCATGTTTCTGATGGAACCGTACCATCAATCCTGTTGAATCAAAGTGCCAAATCTTCATTATGAGTCTGGTCTCAGACTAAGTGGAACAGATTCCTGAAAAACACAAAATTAATATAATTAATTAAACATATATTGACAATATTAATAATTATAGTGAATGTTACATATGTAAACATACGTAACATTCACTTTGAACTTATTTTTGCCAATTCTGCTCCACTCAGTTTGTGACCGTACTCATTAGGAAGGTTTTCCACTTTGGTTCATCCGGATTGATGTTATGGTTCCTTCAGAAAGCTGCGGCAAGTACATCAAAAGCATGAAAAAACTAAATTTGAGTAAAAGGCATTTAAAGTTTATAATGTAAATCATACAGATGAACTCAGCTATACTTACAGAAAATATCCGGCATACCTTGATTTGCTTTTGGTACTCAAATATACATACAATAAAGTATATTTGATGGTACGCGCTTGTCATGCTGTGTGATAATAGCATTTAGAAGCTGAAAATAAAATAAAAATTATCGTTAGCTATTCATAATCAAGTTATGTTTATGAATTACAGTTACATACAATACTTACCATTATTAAATACACTTCAAGTTCTTAAAAGGTATGCAAAATAATACTTCAGGCAGTCAATATAAGCTCCCATTTTGCTGGCTTGCACCCGTATACCTAAAAGCAAAAAATATACCAACAAAGAAAAAGCTCATTATGAACACTGTTATTACAAATTAGTTTCCAATACTTATCTGAATAATGTTTGTACTCTGCAGAAGCTCTTGCACTTTTGCAACACCACTATAAGGTTATAAGCATTGCTACAGCAGCTAGCAGACTAACTGCACTGATCTAGTATCTTGGATGAAAAACAGCTGTTTGGCTGCTTTCTGCTGCTTTACAGAAAATTCTACTATACCGATCAAACAGAAATCTTCATTCTCGACTAGACGCTGTGAGGCACAACCTATTCGAGTGGCAAATTCAAATTTGTTGAATGCCTTTACTTTAACACATTGAGTTTAGTAACATAAAATCACACATAGAAAAATTAATTTTACAGATTTTATTTATTTTACGGAAATAATTAAATTAATAATTCTTGAGAAAAAAACGGTTTGTAAAACGGTTTTTAAGTCATATTTTCAGTAAGATTTCTCATGAAATTACTCTGTAAAAAGTGGGTTAGAACAATCCTTTCCACAAGTTTGGCTTAATTAAAATATTTAAAAATCACGATTTTTCAAAAATTTACTTGAAACAGATTTGTTAGTTTTTTGTTAATATCTTCGAGGAACATTTTTTTAGCCAAAAACGGCTTTCAGGACCATATTCTACAGACTATTAACTATGAAAAAAGTGAATAAAAAAAAATGGGTATTTTCAAAATTTTAACACTGTCATAACCCCTTAATAAAGCAGACAGTGAGATGTAAATAAACCAGCGTGGCGCTGACGCTTAGATAAGTTTGAAAGAATATATCTATAGACTATACCGACATTACCGACATTACCGACCATATGCTCAGTCACATTCCCGCACGCTTATTAGCGCATGCGCGATGGCTATTTTATATACCCGCACGCTTATTCGCGCAGGCGCATTGATTATTTTATTTTATTTTATTTTATTTATTATTTTATATTGGCATAGCGGAGTTCTTAAACAATAATTACCGAATACCAGAAATAAATCTAAGCAGAATTATCAGGTTGAAAATACTACATGAAGACAAATCAAATCTAACGCGTACGATCCCAGCAACCCGCCATTTCGAAAGGACGGATCGGGACGGATCGGTGAGCGCGTTCTTCCTGTACTATATCTATATAGGAAAACTGGCATAGCGGAGTTCTTTAACAAGCAGTATTGAATAAGAGAAATAAATCTAAGCAGAATTATCAGGTTGGAAATAATGCATGAAGGCAAATGGAGTCGCACGCATACGCACATAACAACCCGCCATTTCAAAAAGACGGATCGGGACGGATCGGTGAGCGCGTTCTTTCTGTATTATATCTATATTGGAAAAACTGACATAGCGGAGTTCTTAAACAATAATTATCGAATACCAGAAATAAATCTAAGCAGAATTATCAGGTTGATAATAATACATGAAGCCAATTCGATTCAAACGCATACGCACATAACAAATCGCCATTTCAAAAGGACGGATCGGGACGGATCGGTGAGCGCGTTCTCTGTGTACTATATCTATATTAGAAAAATTTACATAGCGAAGTTCTTAAACAAGCAGTATTGAATAAGAGAAATAAATCTAAGCAGAATTTTCAGGTCGAAAATAATGCATGAAGACAAATGGAGTCGAGCGCATACGATTCCAACAAACCCCAAAAGGACGTATCGGGACGGTTCGGTGAGCGCGTTCTCTGTGTACTATATCTATATTAGAAAAATTGTTATTGCGGAGGTCTTAATAAATAATTATCGAATGCCAGAAATAAATCTAAGCAGAATTATCAGGTTGGAAATAATGCATGAAGACAAATCGAGTCGAAAGCATACGATCCCAACAAACCGCCACTTCAAAAGGACGGATCGGGACGGATCGGTGAGCGCGTTGTCTGTGTACTATTTCTATATTAGAAAAACTGACATAGCAAAAGTTCTTAAACAATAATTATCGAATACCAGAAATAAATCTAAGCAGAATTATCAGGTTGGAAATAATGCATGAAGACAAATCGAGTCGAACGCATACGATCCCAGCAACCCGCCATTTCAAAAGGACGGATCCGGACGGATCGGTGAGCGCGTTCTTTCTGGACTATATCTATATTAGAAATACTGACATAGCGGAGTTCCTAAACAATAATTATCGAATACCAGAAATAAATCTAAGCAGAATTATCAGGTTGAAAATAATGCATGGTGACAAATCGAGTCGAACGCATACGATCCCAGCAACCCGCCATTTCAAAAGGACGGATCGGGAAGGATCGATGAGCGCGTTCTCTGTGTGCTATATCTATATTAGAAAAATTGGCATAGCGGAATTCTTAAACAAGCAGTATTGAATAAGAGAAATAAATCTAAGCAGAATTTTCAGGTTGAAAATAATGCATGAAGACAAATGGAGTCGAGCGCATACGATTCCAACAAACCCCAAAAGGACGTATCGGGACGGTTCGGTGAGCGCGTTCTCTGTGTACTATATCTATATTAGAAAACTGGCATAGCGGAGTTCTTTAACAAGCAGTATTGAATAAGAGAAATAAATCTAAGCAGAATTATCAGGTTGGAAATAATGCATGAAGGCAAATGGAGTCGCACGCATACGCACATAACAACCCGCCATTTCAAAAAGACGAATCGGGACGGATCGGTGAGCGCGTTCTTTCTGTATTATATCTATATTGGAAAAACTGACATAGCGGAGTTCTTAAACAATAATTATCGAATACCAGAAATAAATCTAAGCAGAATTATCAGGTTGATAATAATACATGAAGCCAATTCGATTCAAACGCATACGCACATAACAAATCGCCATTTCAAAAGGACGGATCGGGACGGATCGGTGAGCGCGTTCTCTGTGTACTATATCTATATTAGAAAAATTTACATAGCGGAGTTCTTAAACAAGCAGTATTGAATAAGAGAAATAAATCTAAGCAGAATTTTCAGGTTGAAAATAATGCATGAAGACAAATGGAGTCGAGCGCATACGATTCCAACAAACTCCAAAAGGACGTATCGGGACGGTTCGGTGAGCGCGTTCTCTGTGTACTATATCTATATTAGAAAACTGGCATAGCGGAGTTCTTTAACAAGCAGTATTGAATAAGAGAAATAAATCTAAGCAGAATTATCAGGTTGGAAATAATGCATGAAGACAAATGGAGTCGAGCGCATACGATTCCAACAAACCCCAAAAGGACGTATCGGGACGGTTCGGTGAGCGCGTTCTCTGTGTACTATATCTATATTAGAAAAATTGTCATTGCGGATGTCTTAATAAATAATTATCGAATGCCAGAAATAAATCTAAGCAGAATTATCAGGTTGGAAATAATGCATGAAGACAAATCGAGTCGAAAGCATACGATCCCAACAAACCGCCACTTCAAAAGGACGGATCGGGACGGATCGGTGAGCGCGTTGTCTGTGTACTATTTCTATATTAGAAAAACTGACATAGCAAAAGTTCTTAAACAATAATTATCGAATACCAGAAATAAATCTAAGCAGAATTATCAGGTTGGAAATAATGCATGAAGACAAATCGAGTCGAACGCATACGATCCCAGCAACCCGCCATTTCAAAAGGACGGATCCGGACGGATCGGTGAGCGCGTTCTTTCTGGACTATATCTATATTAGAAATACTGACATAGCGGAGTTTCTAAACAATAATTATCGAATACCAGAAATAAATCTAAGCAGAATTATCAGGTTGAAAATAATGCATGGTGACAAATCGAGTCGAACGCATACGATCCCAGCAACCCGCCATTTCAAAAGGACGGATCGGGAAGGATCGATGAGCGCGTTTTCTGTGTACTATATCTATATTAGAAAAATTGGCATAGCGGAGTTCTTAAACAAGCAGTATTGAATAAGAGAAATAAATTTAAGCAGAATTATCAAAATTGGCACAGCGCACATGCTCTGAACCTTGAATTGCACACGTTTGACCAATGAAATTTTTGTATAACGTTATATATTTTTCCATACGCGGAATCTGATGGACTCCTACCCATATAATCGCCATCTCCCTTTTACCGATGTTCTTGCGCATGTTGCAATTTTTTTATAACTAGTCAATATTATAAATTAATGTAGAAACTGTGCGTGATCCTTTAATGTTAAAGTTAATTTATAAAAGATTACGTAATAGGATAATAGGTTAGCAGAAGTAAGAACTGTAAACGGGGTTTCACGAAAAATCTATTTGTGCATGTTGGGATCGTAGATTTTCGCAGGTGAATCGATGAAAAGGTTGAATACAACTTTTGGAGGTTAAAATGCAAAACCCTATTCTGCAGGGAAAAACAATTAGTAATAATTTCCTCGCATAGATAATATAACTAATTGTTTTATTACTTCACTCAGCAGGCATTAGTCTATACTTTTTATGAAAAAATCATGAATAAGTCTACAAAAAACACATAAATTCCGGGGTTTCTAAAATATCATTATTGAATAAGAGAAATAAAGCAGAATTATCACGTTGACAATAATACGTCAAGACAAATCGAGGCGAACTCATACGATCCGAAGAACCCGCCATTTCAAAAGGACGGATCGGGACGGATCGGTGAGGGCGTTCTCTGTGTACTATATATATACTAGATAAAACACATAAATTCCGAAGTTTTAAAAAAATCTTTATTGAACAAGAGAAACAAAGCAGAATTATCCCACTGACAATAATACATCAGGAGAAATCGAGGCGAACTCATACGACCCGAAAAACCCAACCCGTCATTTCAAAAGGACGGATCGAGACGGATCGAGGGGCGCATTCTTGGATATATACATATATATATATGGGTGGTTCTCTGCGAAATCAAATTTTTCAAAAATGGATATTGCTATAACTCTCAAAATATGTTCTACTTGATGAAATGCACCTTCCTGAATTTTTTTAGATTTTTCGCATCGGTTATCTTAGAGCTACAGGGGGTCAAAGTTGGTAAAATTAGGTTTTTTTACATTTTTTGCTGATTTTCAAAAAATCATAGCTCCACGGGGAAGCATTTTTCAACAAAAACACATTGAACACTTTTTTTTGTAAATTGTGTCTGTTTTACAAAAAAAATACTTTCGAACACATATATATATATTAGGGTGACAGGAATCGGTCACACGTTTGGAAACTGAATGCCTCAGAGTCTCAAGCGATAGAGGAGGGTCCGTGGAGTGCATTGCACTTTTTACTTTTTCCAAAAAGTTATTTTTTAGCCCTCTCCGTCGATTGCAAAGTTCCGTAGCAATGCTTGACCTAGAGAAGCGAAATAGCCTCATTATGACAGACTCTCCCAATCGTAAATACAGGACGGTCACTTTATGGCAGGGTTGGCTCATGGGTTATCCTATGTACTCGTAGTGCCTACTGTGAAAAAGTGACCGGACCGAGAACGACGGTTTTCGTCAAACACGTGTTCCGTTTCTGTGCAGCAGGAAGAGGTATCGTGGCAGCTTATCCCTTGAAAAAAATTTACAGCTTTCACCTACTTTTTCTAAGTGAAGCCGTCACTTTTACTTGAGATTTTGCACTGTTATTAATACTTCTTGCTAAAAATTTTTCCATCAATCACTTATTCATGAGTATACCAGTGTTGTGTCCAAACTATAGTGCTCTAGGAACTCTCTAAGATGCCTTAAAGAGCCTTCAAAAACCGGCATTTTTGACCAAAAATTCACCTGTTAACTTTTACAGTTATTAACTTTTTGCAAATCCGATTTTTCCTAAGCAATTGTCAACAACTCAGTAATAACATTTGAAAAGATGAATACCGAAATATTATTATTTACAGAGATATTTTAAGAAAACGAAAAACACCTGCTTGCCCCATGTTATTTTCCATTTGAATGATTAAATTCACGGAGAGGGCTGGAAAATAACTTTTTAGAAAAAATGAAAAGTGCAATGGACTCCACGGATCCTCCTCCATCGTTTGAGACTCTGAGACATTCAGTTTTCAAACGTGTGGCCGATTCCTGTCACCCTAATATATATATATGTCACAACTATATTGTAATCAAGGGGCGCGGTAGCGCCACGATGGCAAGTATAAGGTACGTCAGTACGTACGCCGCCGTCGGGCGCAAGCCAGATCAAGGGGCGCGGTAGCGCCACGATGGCAAGTATAAGGTACGTCAGTACGTACGCCGCCGTCGGGCGCAAGCCAGACCCTATATATACTTTAAATTAGCCCTGTTGAAAACTCGACATACAGTTATCTTCGCATTAACAGCTTTTTTTGTTGCATATAAGCACCCAGATGAAAGCTTGCGACAAAACTAACAAAATGACATCGGGGTCATATTTTGTGAAATTGCTTCTATCAAAAGTTATTGCGAAGTGAAAGTTCGGGATCACGAATTCTCTTATACGAAAATTCTTCTCCCGGAGAAATTGTTCTCCGCGGAAGTACGTCATCGTGACGTCAGTCTACGTATACTATTGTATGTTATGTATATGTGGGGACACAGCCCGCACGGCGGCAGCACCTCTCGGCAGAGAGAGAGGGAGAGAGAGAGAGAACAGCTCGAGCGTCGAGCTCGCCCCGCTTCCCCCTGCGCGTCAGTCCACGCTGAGAGCCCGAGCAGTAACCACCACCAAGCACCACTGGCAACACAGAACCAACAGAATAAAGATACTACGTACAAACCTAACAGCGCAACATCATTCGCCCGAGAGGCCACGCATCCCTGCCCTCCCCCTTCACTGGTGACCAGGACGTCACGCCGAGGAAGCGGAGGTAATACCGTAACACTCCTACGAAGCGAGCCACATATACGCAAGGCAGGAGCAACAGGCGGCAAGGCGCCATCTTGAACACTCCACACACGCATAGCAGCAAGCGTACGCTCGCCAAGCCGCGCCAGTGCATCAGTGCAATAGTGCAAAGTGCTTTGTGCATATAGTAGACGCCGATCAACGGCTCTCAGCCCTGCAGCGTAAAAACCTCACGCGCAGGACTCCGACGAGGCAGAAACTCCTCGACTCCTCGTCGTAGCTAACTCGTGCAGGCACGCCGGCGAGTTAGCGCTCAACGTGTTGCGTGCAGGCACGCCGGCGCACACGTAGACAACCGACGCTCAACCACCGCGTCAAGAGAGGAGGACTCGTGCCGGCACGCCGGCGCACACACATACATCACCGTCACACGAGGAGCAGCATCGCAGCACAGCAGCGGAGCCATCCTCGTCACCTACAACAACAACAACATCGCCCGCATAGCCGTTCACGTCAGCACAGCGGCATCAACAGCACAGCCGAGACGCCGCTTCCACCAGCAGCCAGCCGTCCACGACGCGAAAAAAAACATAGCTCTAAGGTAAAAAAGAAAAAAAACACACAACCAATGTAACAAGGACGACCCGTCAGCGTCGCAAGCGTTAACAAGATTTTCTCTTTGTTCTTTAACCTCTGTGCCTGCGCGTGATATTTTTTTTCTCTCGTACACAAGTGCCGCGCAATGTTAAGCAAGCGTAGACTCACAGAATCTCACGCGTATCCAGTCGCCGCGCGCACGTACATTTTGTAAACACACGCGTAACTCGAGACGCACTCGAGCACAGATGTGAAAGGTCGCGCAGCTAGTCGTAAATTTCTTTTTTCCCCCGAAGGGAAAAACCCGTACAACCGTCTTATTGTTTCGCCTCCGAAAGGGACCAGACGTAAATTCCCGAGTATTAGCCTAGAACGAGCGGAAATCATAAATTTTCTCGCACGAAAAATTTTCCCCAGCGCATTGCCGCGCCGCCTCCGACAACCGTTAGAAGCGACCGCAATAAAATTTTTTCACCGGGAAAAAATTTTCCCCGTACATCCATTTCACTATAAGTCTCGCAGAGCAGAACCGTCATAAAATCCAACGAAAAGATTTAATTGTTATTGCTTCTCGGTACGCACAGCCATTACCTTAACAGCTCGTACCCTCTTAATGACGCATATTTGCTTAATTACTTTTCCCCGAAGAACCAATAGCAATTAAGATCTCCGTCTCAACACCCGAAAGCGAAATAATCAAGCTCAAACGGCTACGTGAGAAGTAAACAACTTCCCCTCTAGTTGCAAGCGCGGGAAAATCGAACGCGGACGCCATTACAAAATTCCTCCCACCAACGCCGGCAGGGAGTAGGAGCGAGAGCGCCGCACGCGCGCAAGCGGACGGAGAGAGCAAGAGCGCTGATTCACCGCTCTCCCCCTTTCGCTCAAAAGCTGACTATATTACCGACAGAGCGGACGAGCAGGCGGCGCGGCGGTAGAGAGCAGGCGAGCGCTACCAACGTGGCGAGCGCTCCACACTAAGCGCGCGAAATTCAAATCGCATTAGACTCTCTACTCCAGCGAGCGATACAGCACAAAAATTTCGAACGCTACATTCGACCGAAATTTTTTTATATACACAAATTCGCGTCACCGCACAGCGTAACTCCAGAAGCAGCATACCAATTCTTCGAATTTCAAAACAATTTTCTAAACGTTTTTTAACAATTTTAAAATAAGTGCACAGTGTTTAAAAATTTTTTTACAATCAACATTTAGCACAAATCGCGCGAAATTCGAAGCATTGGTCTTGTTTTAAGGAGCATTTTTTTTTTTCTCATTTTAATACCTACTAATAAATCCGAGCTATTACGTATTAGTTAGGCTAAAATCACATTTATTAACTACTGTAAATCAATTGTCAACGAATACAATTTTTTACGAGCCATTGTACATAAAAAAAAAATAAGACCAACTCCCCTCCACCCCCTCCCGCTAGCGCAGCTCGGCGAGAGGAGACGAGGAGTCTCCTGCAGTTACACGAGGTCACATCAATCATCACTGAAGATTATTACACAAAAACACATAACTAACGACTAGCCGCCGTATACATAAAAATTGAATAAACACTAATTTTTTTCGTGTATCCACAGCACCGTTCGTTCCGCTGGAACCCTACGACCGCTGGTCAACGTCAGAACATCGCGCGTACACCAGCTGCAGCCATCAGACTCACGTACTCTTACGCACCGACACCGTCCCCTAGGGCAGTTGCCCCCTCCCGGAGGTGTAGGCCGAGAGGTCGTCAGTCGAGGCGTCCAGTGTCGCACTACTCAGGGCAACGACCTCAACTCACTTTGCATCAGGGACACCGTCTCCTAGGACAGTTGTCCCCTCCCGGAGGTGCAGCCCAGTGCAAGTGAGAGCGGGTTCGCCCCTCAGGAAGGCGACACACAGCAAAGGTAAACCCCACGGTACTTTTTTCATCGCCACTCATTATTTTCCTTTTTTTAGAATCACGACAAACGCCCACGTCGCAGTCGAGTCATATCGGTACGCGATTCAGCATGACCCGTCGGACTCAGCTAGTGCTAGGGACACCGTCCCCTGGACAGTTGCCCCCTCCCGGAGGTGCAGCCCAGCACAGCTGAGCGCGATCGTCACACCAACACGAACGCGCACGCTCCTGGAGCCGGCTTACGCCGGGAACATCGTCCCCTGGACAGTTGTCCCCTCCCGGAGGTGCAGCTCGGCGTAGCCGACCGTGACAACGGCGCGGATTCGGTCACGCGGTCGCGCACACACACATGAACGACGCGAACGCGAGTCTGTCACTCAGGTCGGGAAGACAGATCCCCAAGCTACAAATCCAACCACCTACATACCTTCCTCTACAACCCATCCCACCTCCCACGGGCGAGATGACGCTCACAAGGACACCCGATGCAACTCCCAGCACGTCGAGCGGACGAGATCAGTCCCACGCAGCAACACACAGCAACGAGACGAGTCAAGAAGAATTCGTCCTCGCAAACGAGCCAACCGCTCCCACGACGGCAACCGCCACAACAACCTCCAGCACTCCGGCAATCCAGGCGCCAGGCGAACCGTCTCAACAGCCACAATTGCTCACAACGGTAGCAACACCAACACGCCACGGTGCGTCGACGACGCTAGCCACCACAGCAAACTCCAGCCTACTCTCGCGCCCCATAGCGCACACACACGTCAACACCACAGCTCGGAATTTGCTTCCCGCTTTCCAGGCCCAGGAGCTCCCAGTACACCAGCCGATGGTACAAAGACTGCAGGCCGACCACGCCGCTCTACATCAATACACAGTCCAGCAGGCGAACCTACACAGTCGCCTCCTCGAACAACAGCAAACGCAGATGCAACAAGTCCAGCAACATCTACAACTCATCACCGAACAACTGACACTAGCGCTTCAACGCGCCTCGAGCACGGTTCTGCCTTCACCCGCATCCAGCGAGTACGGTCCAACCTCAGCCCAGCAACATCATACTTTCGCACCGCTCCCTTTTGCAACCAATCAGCAACCCCAGCCAACACAAGCAGGCATCTACAACGCAGTCTCACCGTTAACTGATCCATACAACACAGCAGCACAGAGCTTCAAGCAGACGAAGAATCTCACATTCTGGCAATTCTACTAATACGACCCGGAGGGTTGGTACATACAGCTAGAGGACGCATTCAGAGCCAACGGCGTCAACAACGACGAAGAGAAGTACAACTTTGTCTGCAGGTACTTACCAACAGACACTCACAGAGACATCCATTACAACCTGACGACACTGGAGCCCGGGCGCAAACACGAACAGCTCAAAAAAATACTCATCGACAAGTACGCAGCCACAGCAAAGCAGCAGATAGAGAGGTTGTGCGGAGGCGCTACACTAGGCAACAGACGTCCATCAGAATTCCTGGCGGAACTTTTGAGACTGTCAAAAGGAACAATCAAAAGAGAAGCCACTATCAGACTCTGGAAGGCCAGACTGCCCAACGCCATCACTTGGTCACTGATGAACATCACAGACGAAGCTCACCACTAGAGCAGACGAAGCACATGCTCTCTTGCAGCAAGAGCAGAACGGATTCATAGCACAGCTCACGAGTTTGCAACCGCCAACATCACATCCGGACAACACATTCGAAGCTCGACTGGCAGCAATCGAAAAAGCCCAGTCTAACTTTTTCCGTCAAAGCCGGAGCAGAGAACGCTCAAACTCGCAGAACGCCAAACAACACGGCAAGCCAAATAACAACGGGTAACGAGGAGACCACTCAGCAACCTCACAAACCCAGGGTCGGCCAGCGACACCAGGGCAACGCCAAAACAATAACCAACATACGAGATGTTACTACCACCGCCGTTTCGGCTCAGACGCAAGGAATTGCATCCTGCCGTGCGATTGGGTCCGCGCAGCCGAAGACTCCTATACCGTGAGATCCAAGACTCCAACCACGCAGCAGGAAAACTAAACGCCCCAGCTGTCGAGGAGACTGACAGCAGGTCGAGAGCATCTCTACGTCTCCACGTTAAGGACGAGATCTCCAAGTTGACGTTTCTCATCGACACAGGCGCAGATCTCTCCATACTTCCACCTTCGGAGAGCAACAAACTGTCACCGTCAAAACTACAACTCTTCGCAGTAAATGGCACCGCCATCAGCACATACGGCACCACAAGACGGACGCTGGACGTCGGACTACCTTACAAGATAGTCTGGAACTTCACAGTCGCCGACATTCCACACCCCATCATAGGCGCTGACCTATTAACCGCCTACCATCTCCTCCCGGACTTAAAACTCGGGAAGCTGGTAGACGGCACAAGTAAAGTAGAAGCCGTAGGCTTCGTGAAAGAAGTCGAAGTCCTCCAGATATCTCTACTCCAACCTGGCCACAAATACCAAGAGATAATCAACAAATATCCACATGTATTCGGCCCGGACCAATTCCGCAAAGTCAAAAAACGAGAAGTTCTACATCACATCTTAACGCAGGGACCACCCGTATCACACCGTGCAAGACCACTGATCCCAGCGAAACTCAAAGCCGCAAAGAAGGAGTTCAACAAATGGCTCAGTCTCGGCATCTGCCGCCCATCGAGCAGCCCATGGGCAAGTCCATTACATATGGTACCAAAGAAGGACGGCACCTGGCGACCGTGCGGAGACTTCAGAAAACTGAACATGATAACCATCCCAGATCGCTACCCAGTACCACGTCTCCACGACTGTATGGCTTTTCTAAAAGACAAAACACTTTTCTCAGCACTGGATCTACGACAAGCTTACCATCAGATCCCGGTCGCGCCAGAGGACGTCCCAAAGACAGCGTCATAACACCATTCGGCCTGTTCGAATTCCTTGTTATGACATTTGGTTTTCGCAACGCGGCTCAAACGTTCCAGAGATACATTCAATCCGCTCTGGGCGATCTAGACTTCGTCTTCGTTTACATCGACGACATACTCATCGCCTCATCCTCGGAGGAAGAACACCGGCAACACTTAGAGTTAGTGTTAAAACGCTTGACCGAGTTCGAACTTCAAGCGAATCTCGACAAGTGCACCTTTGGCGTAGAAGAACTGGTTTTCCTCGGACACCTCATCTCCGCCAAGGGCTACAAACCCAGCCCAACCAAGGTACAAGCAATCCAGGACTTCCCGAGACCCTCAAACATTGAGGAGCTTCGCAGATTCCTGGGCCTCGTCAACAGCTACCGAACGCTGCTCCCACACGCCGCTGAGACCCAGCTTCTTCTACAAGCACAAATCACAGGGTGCCAAAAGAAGGACAAGAAACCAGTCCACTAGACGGACGACAGCATCGCAGCGTTTGAGAAATGTAAAAAAGACGTCGCCGACCTAACATACATGGCTTTGCCGGAGAGAAAGCAGAGCTTCGCCTCATCTGCGATGCCTCCGACACAGCAATGGGCGCGGCCCTAGAACAGCTTCAAGAGGGCACATGGACGCCCCTCGGTTTCTTTTCACGTAAATTCTCAGCCCCAGAACGCAAGTACGCAGCGTACGATCGCGAACTCACAGCAATATATGAAGCAATCAGGCATTTCCAACATCATCTGGAAGGCGCAGTACTCAAAACTTACACAGACCACAAGCCTCTCATTTACGCACTGCAACTCAGCACTGAGAAGATGCCGGCCATCCGGTCACGCAGACTCTCCTATATAGCACAGTACAACACAGAGATCCACTATCTACCAGGAGAAAAAAACGAGGTGGCAGACGCCCTATCTAGAGTCAACACCTTCACGACTCCAAGTATGTTCCACTGGGACAACGACAACCTTGAAGCAGACGAACAACTGCTCCAGGTGAGAGCAAACATCGAGGCATTCAAACTGCCAACGCTGTACGACGCACTGCAACTCAGCAAAGAGCAAAAAGAGGACGAACAACTCCGCTCAATTCTAGACGACCCGTCTAACCCTTTGAAGCTACGCAAGCTAACTTGGGGCTCCCAACATGCAGAGTTCTACTGCGACATCAGAGAAGACGTCATCCGCCCGTACATCCCTCAATTCCTCAGAAAAGAAGTTTTCGACACTTTCCACTCACCCTCCCACCCAGGTCCACGAGTCACAGTCCGCCTGATTAGACAACAATATGTATGGCCGGACATCAGAAGAGACACGGTCAAATGGTGCAAACTTTGTCAGCCATGTCAAAAGGCCAAGATCTCACGCCACAACAAACTTCCTCCAAAACATTTCCGTACACCAGATGCCAGATTCGACCACGTCCACCTAGATCTAGTGGGGCCTTTCCCCACAAGCAACGGAGCCACTCACATCCTTAGTATCATCGATTGATACTCGAGATGGCCAGAGGCAATACCAATCACAGACACGTCGGCAGACACAGTCGCTCACGCCTTTATGGAGCACTGGGTAAGCAGATACGGTGCGCCAACGCTGCTTACGACAGTTCAAGGACCACAGTTCGAATCACGCCTGTTCTCTCAATTTCTGCAAGTGATGGGCACCCACAGATGCAGAACCACCTCCTATCACCCAGCTTCTAACGGGATGGTAGAGAGGCTACATAGAGAAATCAAAACGGCGCTCGCATGCCACGAGAATAACAACAATTGGACAAAAATTCTGCCGTCAGTGATGCTCGGTCTACGGAACAGAATCCGACCTGACACCAACACCAGTCCATCACAACTGGTCTTTGGCAAAACTACAAGGATCCCAGGCGACTTTGCCCCTTTCACAGACGAAGAGCCAGACATCCGGGTTTTTTACAACGAGTTCCGAGAAACGATGAGACAGATACGACCGGTTCCAGTGATCCACAAGTCAGACACACAAACCTTTATACACAAAGGGCTGGACGCCTGCACGCACATCACTAGACCCAAACCGGCTTTCTTACTTCACGAGGAGGAGGAAGGAAATCACAGCAAGGCGCCTACATCATCGCCACCACCCCAAAACCCAATGCAAGCATTATTCAATATCCCGCAATCACCCAGTCATCCAACAAACCAACAACCCAGTCCTCCCGAACCGCCGCAAGACGACACCCCAATTCCAACCCCACCCACTCCAACTCAGCCACCCACCGACCGACAAGTCGAAAACCAACCCGCGTCGCGTAATCTCACGACGCAAGCAGACACAACCGCCGCGACCGATCGACAACAAGATAGCTTCCCCGCACCGAGCACACCCGCGACTCAAACCGCGACGCGAACAGACATCACAACTACAACCGATCAAACACCGAATAGCAACAAACGGCAAAAACACATCCCCAACATTCTCAAGAGAAACCGCGTAACTTTCTCAAACAAGTTACAGCGGCAATAAAGTCACTCGATTTCTAGCAGGCAACACCGGCTCAGTTACACCAGGGTCGCCGTCCCCTAGGACAGTTGTCCCCTCCCGGAGGCGCCACCCAAGGCAACTGAGAGAAGGAGCACCTCGCAGAAAGGTGACTCACACACTCACACACAGCAGTATGGAAGGCATTGAAGAGCAACGGGAGTTACTGCAGCAGTACAAGAGCCGCTCCGCGGACCTCGCGATCAAAGCGGACTGCTTCAACGCGGACCTGGCCCTCGAACAGTTTCAACAAGAACTGCGCAGGCAGACCGATCGCAGAGAAACGCAAAGGTTGAGGGCATGCTACCCGGCCAACGACGTCACGCTAACGGTACGATTACCGACAGCAGTAATGAACAACATCCCGGTACGACAACTCTTCATGTACAACATCCACTACCAGCTAACTAGAAACCAACTGCGCGCTTGTTTGGAAGCACAAGACGTGGATCGCTTCGATATCGTCAAACTCACCAACACCAGACAGGACGAGAGTAAACACCGACGCGGCGGCACTCAGGCGTCTCTGGTCTTCGAAACATTGGCTGGCTCGGTAAGAACGCAAATCCGCTCAATCAAAGGCGAACTCACCTTCACCGACCGATTTGGACGGCAATCACAAATCCGCTGCGGCCCTGACGACGAGATCATCAACACCCGTACACTAACAGAGATCGAGATGCCGAAGGTCAAGATCCCCGACACCTTGTTAAGATAT